>DWCF01002059.1:0-26059 GCA_018230265.1 Delias oraia | reverse complement strand
ATATTTTAACTATAAGTTAATAACGTCAATGGATTGAATGCGGTTCATTAAAATATATTAATTATATATCTTAATGGTAACACATGATCCTATTGCCTTTTTAATTCCCTTAATTTTTACACGTTGAATTAAAAAGGTAAATACCTATTATACGATGTTAGAGTGTGACTAGTATAAGTTCGAATGAGTTCCTGTTGGTTCGCGTCACGACGGCTTTCGTTTACCATTGTTCTATTTCAATGTATTACTATAATTAACCTTGGCAAGTCTGTTTTATGGGAAATATGTATAATAAGAAAATAAGCATTTTCCATCATTTCTTTTTAAATAAAAACAAATGTGACAGTATCTGTGATCTCTGAAGTGATAAAACTGGTCAAGTCACCTCGTATATTTAAGGCTAAAGTTTTGAACAATTACAATTCGTTGTTTGTCCGTCTTGGCGGGAACAATGGCAGTGAACTTCGTTTGTCTAATATATTGCATGCTGAGCTTAACGAAGGACAGGGAAGTATGCCATACGAGATTTACATTTCTAAGTCAATATCACTAACTTGAATATATTTAAGCATCCACAGGGTTCCAGAATAATGCTTAAACTACGACTTATTACGTCGCAATAGCCATTAACATATAGCGGGGTAGCATACTATGTATTTTAAGTATAGTTAAGGGTTTTACCAGGATTTTTATATATAATTACTTTTTGCTGTTTGAGAGCAGCGTATTTTTTTTTGGCAATCCTCGATTAATTTGTTTTGCATTTACAGTTTTTTTTTATGATTTGTTTATAACATTAGTGTTAGATTTGCATGGATGTAATAAATTTATTATGTATCATAGATTTTGTTCACTGCATGTTTCCATGTCCTTCTACGCATTCATATCATAGATTTATTTTTCACGTGTCGCTTTTCTGCATTCGCTTTTTAGATATTTAAACAGCAAAATGAGTTACGTACCGATTTAAATAGCGTGAGAAATCTTGGTAAACTTGTTTTAGCTAGTTAACTATAGATAATATTGTTTTAAAGGAATGTTCACGAATTGTGCTCACCGTTCGGGTGCCATGTTGCGCCGTTTTCGTTATTAATCGCTGCATTCCCGCAATGTTGAAACTGAATATACATTTTTCTGACTAGACCAGCCTTACAGGAATGTGGACATATATACAAGCTTTTAACGTTTGGTGAAATCGATGGAGGTAGAAGCTTTTGTATATGATGAAGCACGTCGCCTGTGACCCGGTACGGACGAGGTGATCTGTACTTGGAAACTGGCGATACTTAGGCAATATAATTTATAACTAATGTTTTTCCCCGCAAGGTTCATGACCGTGTGATGTTGGTTTTGTTTAAATTGTTACTTCACGTGGTCACACTCGCACCGCTTCACTAATACGATCGAAGTAAGTGAGTCTTTCAGCGAATGTGACCATTGGACCTAGGAATGCATTGTAAATAACAGCGGTAGGTTGAACCTATCGAATATCTGTGACCTAGTCTCACTTGGGAGCTGAGGTCGACCTCAGAATTTTTTCAAACAAAAGAAAAAACTCGAGGTCTCTGTAACGCGTTGTATGGACATCGCTTGTCGTTAACACTGACGCTAGTGAGCCGCGCTGTAGTGTTGCAAATATATATTTTGTAGATTGTGAATATAGCAACACTGTCGTGGTCACGTCACTGCGTCACGCGTGAATGCTCGGGCTTGGGTTGTGGCGCGCCACTGCGCGGCTTCGCCCGATAGATGACGTTGCACTGACGACCTTGCTACCACTTTATTGCATACTTTCAAGCGGTACGACGATTTTAACGAGGGCACTAAGTGACTAATTAATAATTATAACATAGTACCTAAATCTTTTTTTATCCACATTAACTTGAGCAACAACTTTCACGTAATGCAATTATTGTTTAGTCCTACGTA
The DNA here is from genome assembly GCA_018230265.1 of Delias oraia. Taxonomy (NCBI): domain Eukaryota; kingdom Metazoa; phylum Arthropoda; class Insecta; order Lepidoptera; family Pieridae; genus Delias; species Delias oraia. The sequence goes on along the minus strand of DWCF01002059.1, from coordinate 24,130 downwards.
GCACTGTTGCAACACAGCGCGGCCAAATTCTGTCGTTGTCTTGGCATTTTTGTGTAGTATGTGTTGCTATTGTATCGATTGCATTCATTCAGTTTTCGCGTATATGTCTATTATGATAGGAAAATTGCATGAATTGTAATCGGTGAGTGTCCTGGTTAAAATCGAGTCGTCAGCTCAATGCTCCTCGGGCTGGGAGGAGTCGACTCTGGTTGACCAGCGAGGTTGTTTCAGTGACTCCTCCTCTGGGCGCGTACCCCCAACCGCAGCCTCCGCAGGGGCCGTTCCTGCCCGCGCCGCCGCACCAAGCAGCCCCGCAGTACGGAGGTGAGCTCTACTCGTTTTTTTTACTTTAAACAAATTTGTAGTTGCATTTAGAGGAAGTCATTAATCTCAATAAGGGCTGTTGAAAGAGGGGAGGGTTTAACAAAAATCAAGAAAAATCACAAGGGGGCGGTATCACGTGTATTTATTTTTCTGTCAAATTGTTGTTACGCGCTACTCACTAATGAAAAATAACATTATACTCTATCCCTGTATTTGTAGATAATATTTGGAAAATTTTAATATTCTTTGTACTAAGAATACACGTGATGTTGGGGAGTCTAAAACCTCACTAAAGCACATGATTATCTAAAGTGATTAGGGGCGGAGGACCCCTAATAATTTTAATTAATTTTGTATTTCTCGGGTCTTTTGTGTCAATGTTGTTAATTGTAAAACTGTATGGCTTAGTGGCGGGTGGGTCACCGTATGGCGTCGCTTTCGGCGGTGCGGGGGCGGGAGCGGGCGGCATGTACGCCCCACCACCGTACGAGCAACTGCAGCATCACCAGGCCATCCCCGCCCTGGGGCAGCAGTTGCCGATGTACTCTGGCGCCGCAGCCATGTACGCCGCCGCAGCCGGCTACCCCGGCTACATTGGCTACCCGGTGCAGTACTACCCGTACTACCCAATGCAGCCGTCAATCCAGCCTCTTAGACCCACCATCATGATCCCGGTAAGACGAATAAACGATACGATATAACTATATACTAACTCTGCAAGGGCTAGGGGTGTCCATGAACGTAGGACCGCTTGCCCTAAGTGAGCCTCATGCTTGTTTGCCACCGATTCTATAAAAAAAAACTAACTGATCTAGTGTTCAAATAACCATTAATTGAATTGATTAAATGAATATATTAATTTATTCAACTGTTTATAGCCGTGGTACTCGAAATTGCGACCCGTGGGCGTTATTTGTGAGCCCGCGGAAATTGCATTAATATTAAACTACAGCGGGATCTCGATAACTCGAATGTCAAGGGAAATGTTAAAAAAATTTTTACAGATACATAGGATTTATTTGCTAACTTTACTGATTTTACTTAACTTTATTTTTAATTTTGACTCATAGAGGGGCGGTTTATAAGAATTTTTTTAGCATTTCCCTTGTCATTCGACTTATCGAGATCCCACTGTATTTTAATATGATTAAGTAATATTTTTTGAAAGTAATTTGTATAACCTGAATGACTTGTCTGTAGTAAGGTATTTGATGTTTTCAGAATGGTTTCGAAGCAGGTGGTCGGTTCGAGGGTCTAGCCCAAACGCTGTTACCCCCTGCGCCTCCCGCTGTACCACCTTCCCCAGCACACCTTGCGGCCATACAGCCACACCAAGTGCTGTGAGTATAAGTTATCATAATTGTCGCACATGTAATTAATACTTTTAATTAGTCCTAACTCGAATCTCAGGTAATTTGCGGATGGTATAAAAGAACCGAAATGTTTGTTTCCTCAATGCAACTATTAATTAAAAATATATTGAGATAATTTGTAAATGAAATATAAGTAACAGGTCATAAATATGCTTTGAGAGTTTAATTTTTGCAAATGAATTAATTTAATTCTACGTAGATGGAGCCAGTTATGAAGTTGAAAGGTCTTTTTTTAGGTGGCGTTAAATGAGCTCGTGGTCTGGACCGACGGGGCGCCGAGTCAGCACAATCTCGTATATATGAAGGACTTAGCGATAAATTAATTTATATACACCTGTGTCAAGGCCATTTTCAGTCGGTTGTGACTACATTCTTGCCTATTCTGTGCCTGTAAATTATTAGCTGTATAGCTTGAAACGAATATCTAATGAAATAATTATAGCTTTATTGTATGTTTGACCCAAAAAGTCCTTATCTTCAGAAGTTAGTTATAATCCTTCAAAAGAAGTCCTTATACGAGATTTAAATAAGCGGGATATGTTTTAAATTGATCGAAAAGATTTAAACGGACGCGCTAAATGTCGGTTTTATCAGCTTGTCCTGATATATTTGACTGTGATGTGTTTCTGCATTTATATTCGCCCTTGTATGTGCTCTCTTAGAATTGTTTTCCTATAATGCATATTGATTTAATTGATTCCATTGTTTGTATTTATTTTATATGAATATTTCTATATTTAAATATAAAACTGAAGGTTTTCAATGGCGAATATATAATGTTTGAGAGATGAGTGAGGCCAATGGCTCACCATAGTATTAGGCGGGCCAGTCCCGCTGAAACTAGCTATAAGCACGGGCTTGGGTGCTGTTTATGCTCGTAAGAAAACTAATGATTGCTTATAATAATTGGATTGGAGAAATTGTATTATTCAGTATTGGAACGCTTTTTAAAATTAATTCTTCTAAGAGAAATGTGAATTGTTGGCCTTGAGAGGAAATTGAGTTTTTAATCGCATAAATAGCACAAAATCCCGCGCAATGTTTAGTTATAAAATGGTAACACTGGTTGTGCGTGACGCGAGTGGTGTGCGAATGAGAGGAGGGTAATGTTGTTTCCATCTCGTTTTGTTCAGTATTGTAAGTATGTTTTGTTGAAAAATGTTGTTAGTATTCACTCAATATTAGACCACATTGTTTGGGTCTGTGCGGTCGATGATTGACGTAAATACATGATGATGCCCACGGGCTGCTAAAGAGGTCATCCATTTCGGAAACGCTCAAATTATATGAACGGTTTTTCTTTCCCCCTGGACCACTTTATTCAAATTTGATCTCTTTTCAGTGTTTTATCGCAATATCTTGTATGAAACATCTGCTAAGTTAAATTTGGTATTTAAGTAAAGGGGTTATGTATGTATATTAAAGAGTTTTCCAAAATGTAAATGGAGCTAGAATCTCTTGGTTGGTGTGTTGAGAAATGTGAATCTCATGTATTATGTAAATTTATCCTAGGACTGTGTTATCCAATATTCGTTGCAGCTAAATTAACTATTGGTATTTATCAGCTTAAAAAGCGTTGGTTGAAATTAAAATAAACACTTAAAGCTTGTTTTAACGTCGTGTTACCGCTCGAGAACTATATGAAAAACATATCATTTTTAATCTTGTTGAAAGGGGGAATAGTTTATTTGTAATAATGCTACGACTGAAATGGTTTGTACAAACACAGTCCAAGGAAAACTACTCCAGTGTTACTTTCAGTCACAAAACTTGTCACTTGAGATTTTTAGAAATAAAAAAAGTTACGAAACGATACATTTTGGACTAATTTGTAATATTTTGAGAATATTGGGTGATCTGTGGCAGAACAACTTTTTCTAAGAGAAGTATGGATGTTGGATGAAGACAATTTGTTTTTCTTCATAAAATATATACGGCGTTGGCCAAACATCGACGAAAATACGTACATTTTCTCGTTTATGTTGAAGTATAAATTTCACGATTGTATTTCGTTTTAATTATTGGTCTGTAGAGATTTTTGGACAAAGTTGTTTTACTGGTCATTTCGAATGTGTGATTTAATAACTCGGACTAAAGTGATAAGTGACAATTTTTCATGTCTCATTTTTACACGTGTATTTTTTGATTATGTTATGCATTATTTTTGCTAATCGTGATTTTTCGTTGAACTCTTTGTACTTTATTATAACGTAAAAAGTATTCTGCATGATTAAGGGAAATAAGAATGTTTAGATCGGATGTGTTACCACTCATTTGTATTTTGGATGATTGAATGGAATGGATCTGACCTTAACTTGGAATTTATGGCTTGTGTTGTTTATTAATTGGGAGGTAAATAAAGTTCTTTGCAATTAAATTTAACCGAGAACAAATAATAAAAGCAACTTTTTAAGAATGGAGTATGTATCCAAAGTTAAATGGTAATGAACGATTCGTCATCCGTCTGTTAAATGAGTGCAACATATGCATCCCTATTGCCGGGGCTATAGTATAATGTAATGTTCAAAACCCAAGAATGAATAATTCTCTGAACCAATGAATCTCTTATGATTTCTATTATTTTGATTTATCTGCATGCATAAAACATTGGAAAGTATTTAAAACACATGTTCTTTTTAGTAAATGAAAACCATACTAAAATCTTGCATGTAGATATTTATTCAAAAGTGAGAAATAGTTAACTTGAAGTGAGTAAGTGAAAGTGGGTTTTGCTCAATCTTGTATTGACTTGAAAGTCACGTGCAATATATAGCATAATTATTATTTTGTTTCCTATAAAGTTTTAGAAAAATAAAATTACCTGGTTTTATTTGAAAATTGTTCCGCCCTTTGTCCCGTAACGAAGTAATTACGTCAGTAAGTCAGACTGGCTACCAGAATTTGGGTAAATAAAAGATTCAAAAAATGTTATAACTTTATAGAAATGCATGAAGCATGGATGATATATTTTACATATAATTCACACAATGTTATGATGCTCGAACAAACAAAACTTGGGTAAAAATAATCATCTCCTGTCTGTCTTTCCAACTCCTCTTTTGCCCGCAAACAGATGTTTGGGCATCTTGGTACCAATAAATCGATCCGCCTCTCCCTTGAGTCCCATCTTCTTGGTTTTCTTCGAAATAGCAATGTGGGCCATTTTCTTCGCCCGCTTTTGCATCTATCGAATAAAAAATTCATGCTTTATTCGTATAAAATAAACATTGGAACAACTATTACGTTGTAGAGATTAACTACTTTCTCAGATCATGCAACAACTTGAATAAATTGTAGTACGACTCCTATAATTGTATTTTCTACTAACTTTGAAACCAAATGATATTTACTACAATCTCTATTCCTTTCAAATGGTATTGTCGCAATTTTTTGAGATACCTTTATAAAAAAAATATATTGGTGCCCCACAGTCCGCGCATTAGTTGTGTTGCCGGCTTTTTAAGCACGTACGTATTTTTAAGGGCCTCCAATAGCCTCACTCACTCAACGAAACAGAAGCACCGTTTCACGCCGAGTATTCTGCGAGTTCGTTTTTCGTTCGAATTTGCTTCAGAATAGCGCTCCCACAGGTATTATTAGAAACCGAAAAATAGGCATGCAGCAATTTCAAGTGTTTCCGATAGTAGAAGTATGTATTTATGTAGAGGACTTACAGCAACATCCTTGACACCCTGTTCGTCTCTGGCGGGTCTCGAAACTGAGCGAGTCCGAGACTGGGTCTCGAGGCGCGCTCTCTTTGCTGGCAGCGAGACTGACCGAGAACGAGACCTGGACTTCGTGAAGTGAGCTTCCTCTGTCTCCGACATATCCACGCCTGAAATTAATGTATAAGTGATCAATATGTATAAACAACAGAAAACTACATATAATTTGAATTTAAAGTTTACATTCTTCATCGTCAACTGCAATACAACAGAAAAATCCAATGTACAATGCTTATGCCATTTTTACGTCTATAAATTCCGTCATCTCACCAAGTTCCTCCATCTGCTGGCGCAGTTTGTTGGTAGATCGGTCCCGATCTCTGGCACGGCTGGTCCTTGGCATAACTGGCTTTGTTGATTGTTTCAATAGACGAGACTCGTCCTTTAGGATCGCCTTCTTATTGCTGCATTGAAATTGAGTTTATAAATTAAAAAATTTGAATAACAATTATTTTCAACTCTTTAGTAAAGCAGCAGTGTGTGAAATTATTTATTTATTGAAATTCTATTATGATATTCTTATATCATAATATATATGTCGCAGTCATCTGGTTGAATCCGTTATTTGATAGAATGACTAGCGCGTTAATTGAATAATTAAAAGACAACTCGTCAAGTTGTTGAATTATTCATTCAATGTCTTGACTCAATGTCATAGTTTTTGAATGAGATATAAGGCCGAAAGATATTTAGGTTTAGTTAGAAATAACTAAACCTAACCTAACCTATTTTATTTCGAAAACGTCACTACAGTAAAGTTAATCAAAAAATATCAACATAGTGCTATGAGCTGTTTGACGCCATATCTGTTTTGGTGACTACTAACGCCGCAGTGGGAAGAAAATGAACTAAAATACAATCGCTTGGCTGATTTTACGTCCGCTCTGTTCAAAGAGCTATACTACAAACCACTAACTAGTTGGACGTTGAGGGACGCTTGTTCATTTCTAGTCATTTAACTAAATGTCATCATTCAATGAACGCACTAGTCATTCTATCTTCTATCTACTTCGACATAATATAAGAATTCATACAGTGATCAGGAGACAACAACTAATTTTGAATCAGCTAGTGAGTAGACAAGAGTACTGACATTCATAGCGACCGTTATTCACATAATATACTAACCGAATCTGCCTAGCGAGTTCTCGTATTTCCTTCATGGTGTCATCAAGTTCAATTTTAGGAACAGCATACATTCCTCCCGCTTCCCGTAACTCTTCGTCCTTCTCCAGTTCAGCCAATTTCTGAATTTTTAAAATTTGGATTTCATTAAAATATTTATTTTTATTTTATTAGATAACTTTAGCCAAATAGACTAAATACGGTTACATTTTGTATGTTATTACCTCGAAAATTTCTGGATCGATGTAGTCTGCGATATTGTGGCCTTCCCAGAACTCCGGTATAGCATCGTGACGCTCTTCCTCCGCAATTTCTGAATAATTCTTTTGCAGATCTGAAACACATTTGTAAACTCTGTATAATACTGAAGGGGCTGTGCATTTTATGGCGTTATTGAGAAATGTTTCTAAGTGGACAGAAGATAAATTCGCATTAGAAATAGAAAATATGTATTTCATACTAGTGTTAGTAGTTAGGTACATAAAAAATATTAATATTTGAACGCTATTGCGTATATATAAAGTTATTTTTGTCTGACATCTTTTGCTACACCAATAATTTTGCTGTATTTTTTCCTTATTTTAATTATATCTTCTGATATTGAGGCATCTTGGTGATAAAAAAAAGTAATATTCCAATAATTGAGCTGCTTCCAGAGCTTCTTTAATGCTTGGAGGGTCATGCTCATCCAGGCTAGGATAATTAAGCAACAAAAGAATGTATACAACTTTTACCAATTTTGGCAACTTAAAGGGTCCTATTTACTACTCAATTGTTGGCGTTATTGCCAGTGGGTGTAATGCTATGTAGAGTGTATGGAACACAAGCTAAACCAAACAAAGTCAATCGATTTTGACGCTTTAGGGAGTCTGTCGTTAAATCGAGAGACGTTACATGGAATTAACACTGTATTTATAAAAAAAATTACAAGCCGTTAGATCCACTTTATAGCTCTTAGGAAAATTTTAATAAATCCTTTAATGGTAGACTTGTTACTTAAGAACTATAACTCACCAAGAACATAATCATCACCCTCTTCGATTTCAATTTCTCTCTCGAGTTTCCTCTTTCTATTCACTTTTTCTATCTTCTCCTTCTTGGCCAGGATGTGAGGCGGGATTACTGGAGGACGAGCTTTGTTGTCCCGGGGAGTCGGGATAGCTACGTGCAAGCGATTTAGGATACCATCCACCTGAAATATATAATAAAACAATATTTTAAAATTGCAATAGAAGAGTTTTTATTAATAATTGGTATATAATACCAACCAATCTGGTTCAGGTTGTATTGCCCAAGGCAGTAAAGAATGCAGCTGCCAACGCAATATTTAAATATAAAATGAAACAGTTGTTATTACTGAAGGTATTTATTCTACAGTGTGGAAAATTTATTTAAACTTACCTTAGTGTAGATCAATACAAAAGAAATGTTCACTATACCAATAATATTAATATTAATTTATTAGATAAAGTGGCATGTAACTTTTAGGTTATCCATAAATGATTGTATTGTAAAATGATCATACCTTTTTGCTCCTCATTTTCTCAGTGACTCGATGTCCCAAAAGTCTTTCGCAAGCCTCAATTTTGACCTCTTGCACGCCTTCTTCGGTGACGGTAGAAGTCCTCATCACAGGTACAGTGCGAAGCTCAGAATTACCATCCGCACTGTTTCATTTAATAACAAATGTTTTAACGCATTTAATATTTTTGTTAGTAAATATGGATCGCTTATATATATTTCATAATATAATGAAATTTTGTATTAGAAGTTCACAGAGAAAGCTCACAAAAAATCCTATATTCACTGATAAGTAGTAGTAAAATACTCACTTAACAATGTTTCCCTTAGCACAAGTAGCTTCAAGTTCTTCAATGAGGGCTCTTTTTTGTTCTGGTAATTCCTCTGGTTTTACAACATCCATTTTGTTGAGTACTACTATCAACGGCTTGTTGCTGAAGAGCGGTTTAATGCTCTCAAAGAGAGAAATCTGGAGATGAAGTGTTTTAATTAACATGTTTCAATAATAGATAATTTTTCAATGACCAGCATTATTTAGTATTTAAAGTAATACTCTAAAAATTTGATTTGGTAAACATTTTTGATTCTGGTACCAAGAAATAATTAATTCCTTATTAATTAACAAATAAATTAAAATTATAATGTTTCATGACATGGGTAATGCACAGTATGTATTTAAGACATTCCCTGCGACCTTTTGCCAGATATTAATATTGGCCGATGTTGACTGATGAACGATATAATCAATCAGGCTCAGCTTCGATACGGCCAGTACTTGCAAGCAGAAAATTAAATTGGCATCTCCACCAGTTACGTTTAGTAAATTTGTTAAATAAATTAAAAAAAATTCAGGAATATAATATTTTTTCAGGACTACTAACTTGTTCTTCAATGCTATGTCCACATTGCTCAGAGGGGTCGATGAAAAACAATACAGCAGCTCGCAAATGCGCTAGTGCAGTGACTGCCTGCATTTCAATCACATTACGCTCTTCCAATGGGTGATCCAAAATACCAGGTGTGTCTATCACCTGTAAAATATTTCAATGTTCTTAGTTACATATACAATACAATATTAAAATATATACAAGACTTAATTGATAAATTATATTAGACAAACAAAAATTTCATATGTACTAACCTGCCAGCGGAGGTACTTGTAGTCAGTATGTCCAACATACAAACTCTTTGTAGTAAATGCGTATGGCTGAACTTCTACATCAGCACGGGTAATCTGTGTACACACATTGCAAAGAATTTCAATCCTACTTTATATATATTGTTATTAACTAAAAATATTTAAACGCCACATTTATAAATTAATTTAAATATACAAAGGAACTCTTCAACATTGTTGTATAACAGTTTTATCATAATTCTGTTTTAATTTTAGTTATACATAGCAATAATTTATCAATAACAACTTACTTTATTAATAAAACTTGATTTTCCAACATTAGGGAAGCCACATATGATGATAGTACGTGTGTAAGGATCTATGGATGGCAAACGTGATAGATGTTGCCGCACCTGTAGAAATAGTAATAAAGCATAACATATAATATTATTTCAATGTTTTATGTTTAATATGTATTAAGATATTTTTAGTCAGTTTATTCATTTTGATAAGGCTGCAGGTTTTAATTAAGAATGTTTAAATGAAACATATATAGAATGCCCCGACATGGAGTTAAGGATTTCACCCTCTTTCATTTTTTAATCAGTTTTCAGTACACATACTACTTACTTGTTCTAAATATGTTAAGTTGGCAGCTTGCCTTTTCACAATTGTTGCCATACGACCAAGAGCAGCTCTCTTCAGCTGCTGGCAGCGATATAGTGAGTCTCCAAATTTGAGTAACCGCACATAGTCCTTAGCTACACTAAAAATAAATTTTAGATATCATTCTTTAAACCATCATATTAAAAATATATTCTACGAGAATATCCAATATAATATTTTCAATTAATAATCTGGGATCAAATTATAATAGTTTGTCAAGAAATTTGTTTTACCCATCATCTTCATAATTGAAGATTAAAAAGAGGATTAACAGTTTAATTAAGCATATAACTCAGAAAATGCTCTTTTGTAATCATATTGCAACACTAATATCATATAAATAAAAAACTAACTTATCAATTAAATGTCTTGCTGTGTTCAACTGTCCTAGCCCCAATTTATAATGATCTTTGTCATATAGAACATTCATGAGGTCTGCATAGAATGGATGGACGTCATCTAGTTTCGGGAATTCCTGAAATTAACTAACTATTAGTTTTTGATTTTACATCGCACCAGAAGGGCAATTTTAAAAAAAATAAACAAATCAGGAGTATATACTAAAATAAATTTAGAAGTACCTGTATTATGCGAGATAATCGGTCATGAAAGTTTTGTTGAGTAAACTTCACTTTTCTCATATAAAAAGCTCTTATCCGCGTTATTTTGTAATGTTTATGTACCACAGTCGGCGTTTTTCTTTGTGTTTTTGATAAAATAATATCAATAAAGTCCTGAAAATATGCTTTGAGGTTAATTTATACACTGTCTTCACAATAAGATTAATACGCATTAAATAATACGAACCTTTGCCGTGGGAACCACGGCTATTTTTTTGAAGTTATATAAACTCATTCTTAATTATTTACATTTGCTTTCAATTATAATAATTTAAATTCCAGTTCAACGCGTAAACACGTGAAGAACTGAAAAGGAAAAGAAAATAAAGTCACACCACAGAATAAGTTGAATCTAAAAGTTATAGTGTTGCCAGTGTTGACATACGGATCTGAAACGTGGTTGCTTACGATGGGTATGATGGCGAAGCTCAGAGTCACTAAGCGAGATATGAAGAGGACAGTGCTCGGAGTCTCGCTGCGAGATAAAATAAGAAATGAGATTATACGCAGCCGAACCAAAGTAGCCGACATTGCCCGCCATATTAGTAAATTGAAGTGGCAAAGGGCTGGCCACATCGCTCGACGAACCGACAACCGATGGCGAAGAAAGGTTCTCGAGTGGCGATCGCGTACTGGGATACGCACAGTGGAACGTCCCATTACGCGATGGAAAGACGAACTCATGAAAATCGCGGGCAACCGCTGGATCCAGATCACTTAAGATCGTAATAGGTGGTCATCTCTGGGGGAGGCCTATGTCCAGCAGTGGACTTGATAGGCAGATGATGATGAAAAGTTTTGTGAAAAGTAAATCAAAATGTTAACATGAAAATTTTATCATATAAATATGACATTTTTATATATACAATAATAATATAAATTTAGATCATCATATAGGTGCGACATGAACGTTAACCATGACTTTGGTCTTGTCCATGTTCATTTTCAGATCCACCTGTTGGGATACCTTGTTGAGTTCTCCAAGCATTGTGCTCAAGTCCTCGCGCGACTCTGCCATGAGGACTATGTCGTCGGCAAAATGTAGATGCGTGATGTACTCGCCATTGATTTGATGCCTAATCCTTTCCAGTTCTGAGGTGAACAGTTTCGGAGATCACATTCCCAGAATCTTTTTCACAGTAAGCCGTTTTGTTTATGTTTCTACGCAGCTGCAAATGAAGGCTATCCTGCGCTATACAGCGTTGTTAAAATTCTGTATTATATGGTCTGTTCTGTAGTCTGTGGTCCCGGCAGAAATTTAAAATTGATTATTGGATCAAATTTTAAAAGAAGTAACAAGAATTCATTATATATTGGAGGTTAACTCTATTAAAATATTGATTATTATTAGAAAATACATAAATTAAAGAATATATTATGCAACTATTAAAAACCTAATAATAAGAAATTTAGTAGTTTTTGAACTTTTTAACCTGTATCGGTAAGTAATTACACAATATTGCATCTTCTTTCAATTGTTTGTTACACAGTTAATACATTGTTTATTTATATCTCAAATTCTTTCCACTCATTCTGTTCAGTATTTAAAAAAAAACAGTGAGTATCTATTATCTTTCCAGGCACGAAATAAGGTAGAAAGTATGTATTCAAGAATTGGTTCATTATCCAGCAGGCTTCATAGAAAATGTTACTCTTCTTATAGAAAATATAGTAGTGGAATATTGAAGAAAAAAGAAAATGCATCAAACTGTATATTACCTGGTAAATTGTATCATGGATTTATATGTACTGACATAGAACCAATAAAAGAATACAACATGACAGCATATTTTTTGAGTCATGAAAAAACCAAGACAGAGTATCTGCATTTAGAGAGAGATGATGCAAATAATGTTTTTTCTATTGGCTTCAGAACTACTCCACAAGATTCTATGGGAACACCACATATTTTAGAACATACAGTACTATGTGGTTCAGAAAAGTACCCTGTACGAGATCCATTCTTCAAAATGTTAAACAGATCACTTGCTACATTTATGAATGCTTTAACTGGTCCAGATTATACATTCTATCCATTCTCATCTCAAAATGAAATTGATTACAGAAATTTGCAAAAAGTATACTTAGATGCTGTTTTTAAACCAAACTTAGAAAGATTGGACTTCCTCCAAGAAGGCTGGAGATTGGAACATGATAAATTAGAAGATAAAACATCTTTATTGGTCTTCAAAGGTGTTGTTTATAATGAAATGAAAGGAGCATTTTCAGAAACCAGCTCTTTATTTGGACAAAAATTTTTAAATTCAATACTGCCTAAAGGGACTTATGGTAATGTCTCAGGTGGAGATCCCTTGTGCATTCCAGAATTGACCCACTCAAATTTGAAAAACTTCCATGCTGCATACTATCATCCAAGTAATGCTAGAATGTTTTCCTATGGCAACTTTCCATTGGAGCAGAATTTAAAATTTGTGCATGAAAATTATCTTAGTAAATATGAATACTTAGATCCCAAAAATACTATTGTTAATCCTCAAGAGAGATGGAAAATTACACAAAGAACAAATATTCCATGCAGAGTGGACCAATATGGAGGACCAATTGAAAAACAAAATCAAATTGCAATTGGGTATGTAATGTCAGACATAACAAATGTATATGACACATTCATGATGACTGCTCTTGCAGAGTTGATGATAGTAGGACCAAATTCTGCATTTTACAAAAGCCTGATAGAGAGAAATATTTCTGGAGGATATAATGCCCTCACTGGATATGATAATCAAATTCGAGACACTTTATTTGTAGTGGGTCTGAAAGATGTTAATAAAGCTAATTTTGAAATGATAGAAACGCTAACAAATCAAACTATTGAGGATATCCATACTAAAGGATTTGAAAGAGAACATATTGAAAGTGTTCTGCATGGGTTTGAGCTCTCTATTAAACATCAATCACCTAAATTTGGTCTCAATGTGCTTTTCAACTTAATGCCTCTCTGGAATCACAATGGTCCTGTTATAAAAGCACTGAAAGTTAATGAATTGCTAGACCAATTGAAAACTAATCTAATGGATTCAAACTATGTAAAAGATGTTATTGAAAAGTACTTCATTTTAAATAATCATAAGTTAGTAATGACTATGCAACCTGATGCTAAGTTTGATGATATCTTCTCTGATGCAGAATCAAAACTACTCAAGTCCAAAGTAAAACAACTTTCAGCTGAAGAAAAAGAACAAATATTCAGGGATGGCATAGAATTATCACGAGCACAAAAGAAAGTTCAAAATCTTGACATCCTCCCATGCTTAAAAATTGATGAAATAATGTTGAGTAAGACAGCTCCAGCCCTTAAACATTCTGTATCTGGAACAATTCCTTTGCAGCTCTGTGAAGCTAATACCAATGGAGTTACATATTTTAAAGGTGTTCTAGGAACTGATCATTTGAATGAAAAACAGAGGCTTCTGTTACCATTTTTCAATTATATAATTGATAAGTTTGATACAAAGTCTTACAATTACAGAGACTTTGATAAATATGTTAGTAAAACTACATCAGGATTAAGTTTTTCTATGCATGTTACAGAACATATAGATTTAGAAGACCAATATGAGCAAGGTGTCCTTATAAGTAGCCATTGCCTTGACAATAACTTGCCAAAAATGATGGATATTTGGTCAGAAATATTTAGCCAACCGAAATTTGAAAATAGTGAAAGAATGAACATGCTTTTAACCAATTATTGCTCATCTCTTACGAATGGAATTATAGACAATGGTCATGTATTCGCCATGCAGTCTGCACGATCTTTAGTTTCATCAATGGATGAATGTAAGGAAAGCCTTTTAGGTATTAAACATATAATGAATATGCAAGATGTGCAAAAAAAACTAAAAACTGAGGATATACAATCAATAATTGGTGATATTGGAAAAGCGGTTTTGCACGGTGGAAATCTGAGAGCAGCAGTACACTTCTCAATCATGAACAACAATATGCATAAAGAAATAGATAATTTCTGTTTGGATCTCTGCAAAAATCAAGAAGGTAAAGATGTTAACAGGATTAATTTTACCGACGCGAGATCACAGCCAAAAGAGAATCGAGGTCTACATGTCTCTATGAACATTCCAGTTAATTATTGCGCGAAAGTCATTCCAACAGTGGCATACACTCATGCCGATTATCCGAAATTGAGAGTACTTTCGCGATTCTTAACCTCCAAATACCTTCATCCAATTGTGCGCGAACAAAATGGAGCATATGGTGGAGGTGCTATGTTGACGATGGATGGTATCTTTAACTTCTACTCATACAGAGACCCTAATTCGCGGGTAACTATGGATGTATATGATGAGGCATCAGAATGGATTGCAAAAAATGCTAACTTAGTGGATGATCAAACTTTATTTGAAGCTAAACTGTCAATTTTACAGCAAATGGATGCCCCCGTTGCTGAGTATATGAAAGGAGTTGAACTGTTTTTGTATGGCATGTCTTATGATATATGGAAGACGCAGAGGGAGAGAATTTTAGCTGTAAAGAGAGAGGATTTACTAGATGTATGTCAAAAATATTTAACGCCAGACAAGTGGGCTGGAAAATGCGTAATCGGAGAGGGCGCGTCTCAACAACTGTGTAAAAGCAATGAGGCATGGCAAAAAGTCAGCGGTCCACAAGAGAAAGAATCTTGCTAAGTTTTTATGAATTACTACACCGCTTGATAAAATGAAAGCCGTGTAGTGGGTAGATTTTATTTATTATTCAAGTTTTGTGGAATTCCTATTTTCTTAAGCATTTAAATCCTGTATTAATATATTTCTTCCAAGTCATGTTGCATCTAAGCTGTAAAATAGGCGACTAAAGATAACTGTATAAATAGAAATGCTTTCATTTGAGCAAAATTGACGTTAGCAATAAAACTTAGTTGAAACCTAGTCTTTCGGTAAACCTATATCAAAGATAGAAATAAATTATTATATTTGTTTTCGTGCTTTTATTAAGGAAGGGTGTTATTTAAATCCTGATATTTGATACCTTTCTGTTTACCTAATCTGAGAGCCTAGAAACAATCAAATAAACCTAGGTATTAGGTCTAAATCCTAGTATAAAATACATAGGCGTTCGTAATAGTATAATGTAATTTGTAAGTTGTTTCAGACCTGGAAATATGTCACTACCGCCGGCGTTTCAGGATCAGCCTAAACAATATTTCGAAGAATGTCTTAAATTTTTCGAAGAATTTCAACATCTATACATTTTTTCCAACACTGACATAATAGTGAAAAACGTTTTAGATAACATACCAATACGAGGACTTGAAAACGTAGACGTATTCGAAGCTGGTTTCGATCTTTCAAAACATACAAACAATAATTATTTATGTAATTTCTTTTCAAAAATAAAAAGATTAAATATAAGTTATCCTGACTTTGAAGATGAGCATTTAAAGTTTTTAATGGAAGCACCAATGGGACCCAAGAAAAAACACGAAATCATTTATTTGGCTAATGAAATCGACGTAGTTTGTAAGGAGATGGGATGTGATACTGTTGTAGATTTTGGATCTGGATTGGTAAGACTTCGAAATAAATTGAGCAGTGTAGTGAATATTGTATAATTATATCATGGCATTAGGCTAGTTATTATTTGTAGTATATCTTGTTGCAGGGATACTTAAGTCAACATATTTTTAAACTTTGCACTTATAAAGTTTTGGGACTGGAGTGCAATGAAAATAATTATGTTGCTGCAAAGAAACGCCAAAGAATGTATCATTTGGACTCCTTAGATAGCGTCATGTTTAATAAGCATAAAATAAGCGAAAATTCAGATAGTCATTTAATGACCGTGATAGAAGATAAGTTTGAATCAAGAGAATTTTGTATTTGTGGTCTCCATGCGTGTGCCGACTTGACAGTAGATGCTATCAACTTGTTTTTAAAAATAGAACATGCGCGTGCTATTGTTATTATGCCATGTTGCTATCATAAAATAACACAAACTAATGATGGGGTCTTCAAAAACTTTCCAATGAGTAATTGTTTGAATAGTACTCTTAAAAACTGTAACACTATCATAAATGTGCCCTTCTTAAGATTGGCCGCCCAACCACCTAATATATCTGAAGACAAAATGGAGGATTTAGTATTTTTTCTTCTGGCACGAGCTACTCTTCAAAAATATGCTCACGAAAGTAAGTTAGATTAAACATATATTGTTACAAGTTTAGTTAATATGGTTCTATAATCTATTCTATTTTTATAATTGTTACTTATATACTTTCTTTTTATATAGATAAT
This sequence comes from Delias oraia, assembly GCA_018230265.1. Lineage (NCBI taxonomy): Eukaryota > Metazoa > Arthropoda > Insecta > Lepidoptera > Pieridae > Delias > Delias oraia. The sequence goes on along the minus strand of DWCF01002059.1, from coordinate 7,390 downwards.
GTCACGTTAAAGCGCAAAAAAAGAAAAGCGGTGAATTTCAAAGGAAATCAAAACGATTTCACTTCTTATGTGAAAGATGCGACGGAATATGGATTTTCTTTAATATCTAATGAAAATTTAGAGAAAACTGCCAATAAGTCTCACGACTTCAACGTGGATAAAATTTGGCTACTCTGGCGGCAAAATTCTAGATTGACGTTTCAAAAGGCCGCCATTTTTATAATATTACAAAATAAATTGCAACGAGTATTCGAAAATTACATTTTGTATGACAGACTATTATATTTGAAAGAAAAAGGTATAATAAATTGTGAATTTAAAAGAATTCTAAACGAAAAAATTTCTCCCAGATGTTTAGCGCTTATTGCTAAGAAATAAAATATATGAATTACATTATATAACTATGTTTATTAACTTCCAAATCCCTACTATTGTTTTTAATGGTACGTTTTCCCTAGACTCATTTCCACCCTGATAACAACTGCCTTCGCCGTACACGGAGGCGAGGACCTATCTACGTCGCACGACTCGCCCCGGTGAGCTTCCGACCGGCTGCTCAGGCGGCCCTAGACCCCGCGACGGCCCAAGCCGAGGTTCGTGTCTCGCAGGAGATGCCCTTGCGTTAGTCGCAGCTAAAATCAAATTCACGGCGCCCCAAAGACTGTGTTAAGCTGTAAAGGTCGTATAGCCGGCAGAAAGCCTTTCAAAAAAAAAAATCCTTTCTACATTCGTACAATTTTACGTAACATATTTTTTATTTTAATAGATTCAATTACCAATTCCTTAATTTATCTACTTTTGAGAATATTTTAATGAAAATTTCATTATCAGTTACAATTTATTTAATAAATTCTATAAGGATGGTTATTTTTCTGAATTTCATATTACTATAATATCGAAATTTTAAATCATAATTTTCAATTTCAAAGATATTGGGTTTTCTTAAACCATAACCATTCAGAGAACTTGAATTGAACCCAGAAATATAATTTGGTATAGTAGAAATTTTGATATAGAAAAGTTGAAATACTAATGAAAATACTGTTCATATGGTAAGAATTGAAAAACCAAGGCAACAAGTTTTAGTAGTAAAGAACATATTTTTTATTGCAATGTAAATAAAACTTTAAAAATAGATATATTTACAATGGGTACTTCATTCGTATACGAAAGTATTGTGTATAAATGTTATAATTATCCTAATTTAAAAGCAAGACACAATTTCAAATCTTAAATCTCATCTAGCTTAATTTTTATTTAAATCAAAATGGCAAGTCTCAATGGCAACATGAAGTAGCTCATACATAATGCTTATAACTGTTAAATAACTTGTACAATAATGTCTAAGTGCATTATCATGCGAGTTTCTGAAAACTCTCAAACAATACTATTCATTAATTTCTTCCTTTTTTACTTTTTTCTTTCCCCTTTTAGCTGGAATCATAATTTTAGTTTTCCATTCTTCTGTAGACGCATCTTGAATTTGAACTAATTCTCCAGTATCTAAATTAATAGGAAATACTCCCTCAGGTGTAATCTTTTTTTTGGATGTGTCCAAATTATGTCTTCTCTTAGTATGTTTATTAAAGTTAGACCAGTTTGTAAATTTCATACCACAAAACTCGCAGCGATACGGTTTATCACCAGTGTGCTGACGTTCATGATTCTTTAAAATTTGTTTAAATCTAAAAGCTTTATTACAGTATTTACAAACATGAGGCATTGAGTCGGTGTGAATAATTTTGTGAGCATTAAGCTGATACTGTAGGCGGAAACACCTGCCACATTGCTCACATGAAAATGGCTTTACTCCAGAATGCATTTCAACATGTCTCCTTAACATATTGGGAAAGAGAAATGATTTATTGCAGATTCTACATATGTGTGGTCTGACTTCATTGTGAGCCATTACATGTGATGTCAATGTACCTTTATTGTAGAACATTTTACCACAGCGTTCACAAGTGTAATCTTTTTTGCGGTTATTAGCATGTATTTTCTTATGATCACGCAAACTATTTGGAGTTTTATATACTTTATTACATAGTTGACATGTCAATTCCTCAACTGTGAGTGGAGCTCCTCTTTTTCTATTAGGTTTTCTTTTTGGTTTATTTGGCTCGTATTCTTTTAAATGTTCTTGTAGGGAATCTTCTGTAAATATTTCACCACAAAGGTGACAAGCTATTTCATCTTTTTGGATGTGTGTATTGACATGATCATTTAATATTTCTTCTTCAATCAAGTCATCACAATATTCACATCGTTTCCTACAATAAATAAACCTATTAATATTCTATACCAATAAATTGTCAAATAACATTAAATATATTACCATCCATGCGAAATAGTCGCAATAATGTCGTCAATTTGCAAAAGCCAGCCCATCTTACATTTACAAAACATATTAGTATATCTAAAAATATCTTACCTAAGTTTCTTTTTGTGCTTTCTCACATGAGAGATAAACTGCTCAAAGCTACTACATTCAAAATCTTTGCAATATACACAGGCAAATGCATTACACCTCCCATGTGTGATCCGGCTGTGTAGTCTTAATGTCTCTATATCTAAAAATTCTATATTACAATAAGCACAGGTCCAAGGATAGTGCTTCCATTTAGTTAATGTTTTTTTATTATTGGTATCTTCAGCAGCGTAAATGTCAATTTCTGGGATGTTTTGAATAGCAACTTCAATAAAATCTTTGACACATAGATCAGAATCATCTTTTGGTTCAGATTTAACATTAATCAAATCTAATTCATTGGACTTGGTTTCAAGTTTGACATCATTATCTACTGTGTTCATTCTATCATCATCAGAATAATATATTTCTGTATCTTTGTTAGGAATAAATATGTCGTTGAGAATGCTCTGAGCCTTCATAACATTGTTTAAAAATTCGTGTGCTTTATTCAATGATTCATAACATACGAAGCAGATAGTTTTAGGTAAATTATCTTTTAATATATTAACGTAAACTGCATTGAGAAACGAAAGTTTTTTGTGTATTTCATCGAGTTTGTTTTCATCGTTTAAATTCCACATTTTTTCAGTATTCTTTTGCTCTGCACAAAACCTACAGTATAATTTAAAGTTTTCCATTTTATGTCTAAAATGTTTTTACCACAAATATGATTACGTACACTTTGAACGCCGCGAATAAATAAATATTCGTATTCTCATATACCAAGAACTTTCAAAACAAACCATACTAATATGCATGGTTACTGTCAAACTTATATATCAGCAGCTGTCAAGGAATAAAAGGTAAAACTTCATCTGAAGAAAAATATTAATCGTTTACAAAAACCTCACAATAGCAAAAATCTACGTTATATATTTTAGTTCAGTTTTCATAGGTAAATTTCAATAAAATGGCTCTATGGAAAATTTGTGTTTATTTTGGGAGTATCCTAATAAGAGGAACCGGTTTGTAACTGGTTTAAGAAAGCTGTATCGCCGGCATTTTACCGCTTAAACAGCATTTTTAAGGGCCTCCGATATCCTTACTCATTCAGCGAAACATAGTAGAAGCACCGTTTCAAGTAAAACCACCATATCACCCTGAATATTCTGTGAGCCCGCGGTATCACTTCGGACATGCCGGTCCAATTAGTGCATTAGCATATGCTTCAGCATGGCTCTCCCACGGGTGCGACAGTATTAGTTACCTTCATGATGAAACTGTAAAGACACTGATAACGAAATAGACGAAGTAAGGTCACGAAAGGGGAATGAACTGCATATTTGCCTAGGTAATGCAGTACGGGTTCGTGATTTATTAATTATTAGCTGATCCGGCAAGCGTTGTTTTGCCATATAAATAATTAAAGTTAGATAAGCTCTGTCAATGACTTTTTTATGTGCATTATCAAGCTTTATAGTTTGATAATGCCAAGTTATAGAAATTTTCTCTGGAACTCAATCATACATCTTTCTTCGTTAAGGCAGCGGTCGTAATTACATTACCTATCAATCATCGGTTTTTTTTCGACATAATTTGTAAATCCGACTTACTACTACTCGACTACTGCTGAAGGAAATACTGTTCTTTTTTCGGTACATATACCGAATATTTAATCTATATTAATCACTAATAACGTATCTTTCTATTGGGGTAAGATATTCAAAATCGGTTCAGTAAATCCAAAGATCATGTTACAAAGTCACAAAAACACAACCTTTATCTTTTTATATTTTTAGGTATATTAGTAACTATAGCTTTTCATATCAACTCGGGACTGGACCTTTAGGACAGTGTATGTTTAATTAGATTAGACAATGAAAGTCACATTTAGTCATAAAAGCTTTTATTTACAAGCAAGATGATATTTCACTTCATTTAATGTATCTTAATTATCTAAGCGATTACGAATTGCTTAATTACGAAAAAATCGTTATTAAGCAAGATAATATTGCACTTCATTTAGATAGGTAGGTACTATTTAAAGTTTCTGATAATAATAAGTAATAATAAATAACTTAATAATAATGATTTTTATTAATAATATAAATATCTCGAAATGTTTACTAAAACCAACTATAAAACCTTCCTTCATAACGATATTACATAACGCACCTATTTCTCAAAATAAAGTACTTCTAGAATCTACCTATAACATACCATATCAAAAACAGTATTGAAATTTTTATTCTAAAAATATATGTAATTATAAACAAATAAATAGAAAATAACATATTAGTAGTTTTTTTAATGCAGATTAAGGTTCAAGTTTAAGCCAGGCAATCAAAAACATACCAAAATTTCTTATAAAAAACAATTTTGATTTTTATTGAATTATTTCGGACAACTTTGATCTATAACCTACACGACGCTGTTCTAATTACCTCTAAGTACCTACGTGAAAATACTTATATGGTTGTATAATATTATTATGATTAATGTTTAAATTTTTAGCTAATTTACTCTTAATTTGATCAATTTATGGCTGTCCTGGGGTTGGAAATTGTATGCATTTCTGTGTATTAGGATTTATATAACATTTCTTATCACTTATAAGTTATATTAATCTTAGCCTGAACTTCCCAGATATTATTAATTATTTGTGTGTTGAAAATGAACGTTTATTCCACCTGAGTTCTAACATAAACTATCAGTAATAATAACAACAATTAATAATTTAAAATTTAACTTTACCATTATTGACTAATTTTTCTAATTATATTATATAATTTATACATTTTCTTAAAATCCTTAATCATATTTACTTATCTAATGGAAGACATTTGTGATATTGTTTGTTTTTTGATAATTCTTGGTTGACTACAACTAATCTTATTCTCTAATATTACATTGAAATCATTATATTATTTCATAAGGTAAATATATAGGTTCCTAAATTAAATTACTCAAAGCTACCTACTTAATATAGGAAACATATTTATATTTTTTGGATATGTACTATGATAATTTGAATTAATAATTATTGTTTATTATTAACGAAGAATTACTAGAACACTGAAGACGACTGTGAATATGTAGACGAAATCATAACTCATATAAAATAAAATAGAATTAATGAATTAATCGCAAGGTCTAGATTGTGGCATGACATCATTTCATTCCAGTGTCTAGAGTTTCTTGTAGAAAGAAAGACGACTTCTTAAAGTAAATGTGAACGCATTTAAGTAATTTCGAAAGGAAATTACGTGAACTGAAAATCCCTTCGGTTTTATAAGCTTTGGATACCAATGTGAGTAGAACGTTATATATTATTGTAGAAATCTACTTTCTATTTAATTAATATTACACAAACATGTTATTTTGTAATGAAAGAATTATGGGTAGTATGTAGATACGAATATAAATAGAAAACAGCTGTTTTCTATTAAGAAAAGTATTACTTTAGTAGTTAATTTTAGAATAAGATTTTTTACAAAACTATTGTTTCATATTTCAATGTGCATCAAATGTAGGATGGCATATTAATTAAAGGTTTGATTGATTGAGTAGATATCATTTATGACTTCAGAAAGTAATTTAAATTGACTATAAAAGGTTTTGCAGTTTATATTTTATATTATAAGTAGATATTTTACCATATTATTGACTTAATAATTATCGTTTCTAAAGTTACAATTTTACGAAAAGACAAATCTACAAACATCAATTCTACTGATCTACAGACACGAATTTTAAAATTGATAACTTTAGGGAGTCAACATAATTTATTTCCTAGGATGCCAATGTGTTTTATTTTCCAATTTTGACGCATCTCAGAAGGGAAAAATTAATTAGTTTGTATGTTAATTTTGATTATATTTTGTATAATATTAAATTTTATGAACTGCTTTTTTATTTAGGAATTTAACTATGGAAAGTGAAATTTTAGAAATACATAAAGTTGAACATGCAAATTGATACGAAAATAATTAGGAGGTTTGTAAAATGTCGACCTTCTAAAATGTCGTTGTTTCTTATATGCATTTTAATTTTTATTTTTTCATTATTATTTTTTTATTCTAAGCAGACAACGGAGCAGGTGGGTCTCCTATATGCTAAGAGAACACCGCCGCCCATGTTGCCGGCTTTTTACGACGCTTAGCTTACTTAAGCAGCACTTTTAAGGGCCTGCGATATCCTCACTCACTGAGTATTCTGTGAGTCTGTAGTACATCCTTGCTTCAAATCAACGATTGCTTTCTTGTTAAAGATGCGTATCGGGAGATTTGTTTAAAAACCCATTTAAAACAAGAATGAAAAAAGGGTCTGTAACGATATATTCGGATTACTGTTAAAATTGTTATATAAACTTAAGTTTTTTTTCTGAGATGGTCTAATGGATTCTTCTAACATTGAACATGCATCATTGTGTTCTTATATAATTGACTGGTAGGATTAAACACAAACAAAAGAAAATAAATAAATGTCAAATAAAATTTAATAAACTGAAATTAAATACAAATTACATTATTTTTATGCTAATTCTAGTTATATATTGTCTTTTGCACAGTATCCATAATGTACAACTTAATTTTATTTTTTTTCTTATTGATATGTTAGATAGTGAATAATGTATATAATTATAACTTACATTGTTTTAATTATCTACTTATTTAACGACATATATTTTAAATGAATGGATTAATGCTACTCATTAACTAAATCTGATCATGTAGCATTATGCAAAAGTTCTTATTGATTAAGAAGTTATAAACGCATTGTATGATATTATTATATATAAAACAAAGATGTACAACAAACAATATTAATTCTGCTGGAATAATATATTTATATAATCTCATCAGCCTATTCATGTCCACTGCTGGATATAGGCCTCTGCCAGAGACGCCCACCTGTTGCGATCTTGAGCGATCTGGATCCAGCGGTTGCCCGCGACCTTCGTGAGATCGTCTTTCCATC
>DWCF01002058.1:0-26063 GCA_018230265.1 Delias oraia | reverse complement strand
GAGAAGAAAAGGTGGATGGAAGACAAGCTAAACCAACTAAAGCCAATTGATTTCGACGCTTTAGGGAGTTTATCGTTGAATCGGGGTATAACGAAATTTCTTACGCTTAAATTCATACTTAGCAGACGCAACTAATTACGTAATTTTTTATGGTACATTGTGCGAATCCAATGTGTGATATCACGGCACTATTATTATAAACAACATATTAGGTATGTATATTTATACCTAAGTGGTAAATACTATCATAGGGAAAACAACTACAGTTATAAGCTAATGTGAGCATAATGCTTAAGTCTTCAAATATATAAAAATATCATAATATTATGCTTAGATATAGAATCAACGCCATTTTGGGCTTTTATACATTACAGGGGTTTACAGGTTAAGTGCTTTTAGGAAAATTATCTAGCGAAACAGAACCTACCTACCCTAACCTATGATAAAGAAAAGTACCTCAACTCAGATTTTAGATCAGAGATTAGACGTAAATGTCAATTTATAAAATCTCGGTAAGATAATGAATAATCTACCGAAATTACTTTAAACATAGAATTGGAGAACTTATACTTTTACATATACATACAGAGGGGTAGAAATGACAAGTTAACACTTATTGTCACAGAAGCCTCTAAGTCAATATTTATTAAAACAATGAAATTGTTGAAAAATATTGCGTATTATAACAGGGACATGTAACCTTTAAGCGATTGTGCAGTGTAGCTAAGGTTACACACATGACTGACCACCCTTGTTAATTTACCAGGCAGGAGTTATTTATACAAGCCTCATGACATTGATTTAAATTTACGATTTTATAGAGACACCATTCTCATGGAAAGGTTAAATAATAAGGGTTTAATAATTAAATAATAAGGTTAAATAATTATTTTTCAAATACAGGTTTTAAGTAGCAATTTTTCTTATATAGTGAGTAATGTGACAGGCAGGTAATAATGGTTAGACATGACCTCTGTCCTTGGTCAACCATGCCTCAATAAGCACTATGGATGTGTTGTTGGCTTATTATGCCACTATCTTACAAGTACAATTTTGTAATCACTTTCAGCTTGGGTCTCTCACAGGTGAAAATACAAGTTTTTACAAGTAGTTGTTCCTGAGTTTTTTAAAAGATTTACTGCCTGCATCGATAGATTAAGTCAAGCCAACATTTAAGTTCTTCACATTCAAAAAGCACACCAAATTTATACTAAATAATGTAATATGACCTTATCAAATTTTATCAGCACTACTACATTAATGATTGGAGGTAAAGATAAAACTTCCTTTAGATAACAGATAACAAAATGCCTTATAAACAATATTTCATTTATCTTTCTGGAGATGTTTGTGCTTTATCTGATCTGAAATCTCAGACTATAAATTTTGAATAATAGTTATTAATAAATTAATAATTTATTAAATGTCTTAAAAGATGGCTATATACTAAAGACATTAGTAAATTTTACATTTAAACATTTTTTTATTTTAGATAAGACTAAGTTCTATTCAGTAAAATAAAATTTGTGAAGCTAAACTATATAAAAATAAATGAACTTGGTAATAAATATGGTCCAAATCCTATTGATACGCCCTATACTTAGTATCCTTTGTTAGAATATGACTCACCCGTTGTAATTCCAAGGAATGATTGTAGAATCTGAGGAGCTTGTCAACCAGAGGTTTTACGGCGCGCCAAGCTCTCTCCTGGGTAATAGTGGATGGGTCAGCTATCGCCTCACGTATCTCTTTACCAGCACCCTTATAACACTGTATTTCTTCTAAAATCTTATCAGAATTGAATAAAACTCTCTGCACTTCTTCATAAACATCTCGCTCTGTGTCAGTGGGCGCAGCATTTTCAAAATCCAAAAATATATCATATCTAGGAGATGAACAGCAATTGGAATCGTCCCGAGCAAGCAAACTTAATAACTTTCCCATTTTGTATATTCACAATCTATTTTATTAGAAATACCTCCTCGACGACAGTGATCGCAATTCGCATTGCCTAATACCCCCGATGAAGATAAATACAATTTACATTAGTTTAAATCACGACGAAGTGTATTATCCACTCCACAATATTTAACTTTTTATATTATGAACAATTATTTACTAATACATTTTTCAACAATTTTGTAATAATACTCCTCTAACACCATAAAATCAAAAGAAAACTACATCCATCAACGAACAGCAATATGCAATTATCGAAATTCGAAATTTGTATATCTCTTGACACCTACAACTGACATTCAATCGTTACAGACTACATCTGACAGTAACCGTTTGTTCGGTGTCAAAAATATTGATGTTGACTAGCTCATTGGCCCTTTTAAATAAATAAAATAAAGAATAATACAAATAAATAAATAAAATAATACATTACTTCCCTGAAGGTGGAAATCGGATTTTTTTTTTTAATTTTTGTTTAATTAGATTGTCCGTTCTTTTACCATTAATGTCCGACATAATCCGTTAATGTCTGTAATGTCGCCGCATAAAAGTATTTCTTGGCCGCAACCAAATATGAATAACTCGAGGGCAGGAGCTGCAGATTCGTCCTCTGTTTGCTCCGCTGGGCCTCTCCTGAATTATCCGGGAATCTCACGCGGTTGGCCTTGACCGCGGGCTACGCACAGCCACATCCCACCATAGCAACATCATGGGCCGAGTTCTATTATTGGTTTCTTCGGGCTATCCTGGGCCCAACGCAACCACCACTCTGTTTACACAGGACGCGCACGTTACCTTTCGCTGGAAAAGCCGTCAAGACCAAACAAGCTAACGGCACGGATGGCTCGGAAACTATGACCACAACTCGTGGAATGTCTGACATAATTGATTGTTTATAAAAAAATTAAACAAACTTTTAGTCATAACATAGCGCTTTCTTCGTCAATTTTTTTTTATAATATAGCAGACAATGGAGTAGATGGGTCTCCTATATGGTAAAAGAACATCGCTACTTATGGACAACTGCGCCACAGTACGCGCATTGGTTGTGTTGCCAGCTTTAAACGTCACTTTTAAGGGCCTTCGATATTCACACAATGCGAAACATAGAACAATGCGAACAAGTACCGTTTCACGCTGAGTTTTCATCAAATGGATTATTATTTTTTATTTGATCGGTAATTATTTTCAATTTTATTACGACCAATATTTTTATTTGGTCGATTGTTTTTCTATTTTTAATAAGTACAATTTGTAAGTTTAATTTTATTATTATAAATTAGACAGAGTAGATTAGATTTTATTATTATATATTTGAGTAAATTTCGTAATTACACTATTATGCAAAGGCAAATTGAACCACTTAATATAAATATTCATTAGATATGGAAACATTTCAAATTTAAACTTAATAGTTACATCATTACATTGAGATATATAATTAATAAATTTATTTACATTATATTTTTTAGAGGTTTCGCTATAACCAGCTTAATATAGTAATTTGTTCTCTTTGCAACATTAAGCTTATATAAAATATTATAGGTTGCAACACCATTAAAGTTTCGGAGACCGGTTTATTCACCTTATGTTCTCCACTTTCTCTTCTTAGCCTATACTTTGCATTACATTGACAACTCATAATTATTACATGAATAATTGACATATGACTTCACCAAAAACTAGTCAAAATATTATTTAACTTTTTCATAGATTAAACACCTTTAGTATGAGAGATAATCTTTACCAGATCTTTGCCGTTAGGCGGTTACACATACAACTTACAAACATTTTTTGTTTTATTTGCTAACAATGGAATGGAAATTAATTCGCCAAAAATTTGGAAATGAGGAATTCATTTTATCTCCTGGCAAAGAAATAACCTTAGGCAGAGGGAGGAATAATAATATTATTCTGACAAGTCTGCTAATATCAAGAAAACATTGTGTGTTAAAGGTTAAGGATGATGAAGTAACAATAACAGATTTAGATGTATGTATGCAATATTATATGTTATATAATATTAAATGAAATAATTTATGTTTATTAATTTTTTTAATAATATACAATTTTGTCTGTCTTTAGAGTTCAAATGGAGTTTTTATTGCCTCAAAACGCATTTATCCTAATATTCAGTACTCAATAGGTGAAAATGATATAATTGGTTTTGCCTGGATGGAAGATGTTCAACGTTTTAATGTTATAGACGCTGAAAAATACATCTTTAAGCTGATCAAAGTTCAACATAAACTGCCCATCATTAACCAAATTCAATCTGAAAATGAAAATAGTAATGTATGTCTAAAAAAAATAGTCAATTCAGTTCCTGAAATAATAAACAATGAAAAATTTAGTAAGGATGATCATACCAAAAATAAAAGTAATGATGTTAGTTGCTCAATATCAGATAGTAGTAACATTGAATATTTGGAAGACTCTTCAGTGAATAAGAAAAGGAAATTAGATACTGATAAGTAAAAGATACTTTCTGAAGGCATAGAGCTTGAAATGATGAAACAAAACTTGATGCTCTCTGTCTTAAGCAAGAATATTTTGAAATATTGGCAATATTGATGAATCAAAACAAAAGGATAGTGATTAATATTGATGAACACAGTGTGTGGTTGTTTATGTGACAATCAAATTACTGCAATTTCTGTCCTGATGCATTAAGTTTAAGAGACTTTATTTAATATAAGCTATAGATATAATATATTTCTGATTTCTATTCTGTCTTTATGGTTAATTACTTTACTTTATGTTTGGTTAACTACAACAATAATGCAATTGAATTGTAATTCAATTTCATATTTACATAACTCTGGCAAAAACCAAAGAGTAGATAGTAATTTAGATTTTTTTATTTTGGAAGCTATATTTATAAAAAAGCAACAAGTATTATGTTATTTATTTATTTAATCATACTTGTATAACACTGATACATTGCCAAATGTACTTTACATCCAAATTTATATTACAAACTGATTAAATCCTAATAAAAAATGATTATTTACAATTTTTTTTAATCATGACTTAATTAATTAGTAATTTCTACATAAATATTAAGTATTTCCTCATTTAAGCACGCTCATGAGCAATCGTGTTGCCTATTCAAACAAGCTCTAGGACAACAATAATTGTATTTTTATGTTACTTGACAGTGATATTAACGTTATATTAACTTATTGAGCTATTTATGTTATTATATGTTGAGTCTTATGGCTTCATCATAACCCATATACACAATAATAATGCATGTTTTAAAATATGTATATAAGATTAATTTATTTATCATAATGATGTAATTAAGTACAAATTTCTGTTAATAAAATAATTTAGCTGAAATCTACCGTAACATAATGAAGTGCAACATGAAACATATATATTATTCGTCACATGTATGACAGGTATGCATGGAAGTCCGAAGGGGAGGCCTTTGTCAAATAGTGGACATGAAATGAGTGCTCTTCTGTATGTGTGTTGACAGTGAACTCCTAAATGGTTGGACCGATTTAAATCTGTTTTTTTTTGTATCTGTTCAAGTAGATTCGTGGATGGTTTAGATTAAAATTTTACACCCGTAGGAGAGTCATGCGGAAGCACTAAATGGGCCGGCTCGTCGGAAGTGATTCCACGGGATCACAGAATACTCAAAGTGAAACGGTACTTAAACTGTTTCGCTGAGTGACTGAGAATATCGGAGGCCCTTAAAAATGCCGCTTAAGTGGTGTAAAAACCGGCAATACAATCACTGAGCGGATTGTCGCGTGGTTGGATATGGGCGGCGGTATTCTGTTATCATATAGGAGACCAACCTGCTCCGTTGTCCGCTAATACTATAAAATAAATTCAAGAATGGACCCATCAGATGGCGCTGCAGTCGGTACCTAGGGTATCTAGAAATGCTGAATCTACTTGAATGTATTTTGTGTATGCATTTATACATTCATTTTGTGTAGGTATGTTTTGTTATTATATGTCATCGTCATCCTATTAAAGTCAACTGCAGGCCATAGGCCTCCCCCAAAGACGCCCACCGATTGCGATCTTGAGCGATCTGGATCCAGCGGTTGCCAGCGACCTTTATAAGATCGTCTCTCTATTGCTTGGCGGGACGACTCAATGTATGTATGTCTATATAATATATATAAAAGGAAGTCGTGTTAGTTACACTATAACGTCTGAACTGATTTAGCTGAAAATTGGCCGGGAGGCAGCTTAGAACCAGAAGAAGATAGGGTACCTTTTATCCAATTTAAAAAATTTAATTTCTCGGGTATAGTTGGACGACGAGTGCCGGGACCACAAGTAAATAAATTCTGTGTGAATGTGCGTCAGGTTTTTAGTCTAAATTATTCGAATCCAAAAAACAATATGTTCTATTGAATTTCGTTTTGCCGTCTCGAAGAAATAAAATAGAATAAACAAAACCGGAGCTGAATATTATTCTTTACTGACACCAAACTTAATACACGACTAAATACTTACATATAAAAAAAGTTAGCCCTGTAATTGTGTCTATACAACAGACTATATAGATATATATAGAAAAACATGGACAGACAAAGATATAAGTAATAATGATTTTAAGAATCACTCTTAACTAAAAAGAAGTCTAATAAACTTATCGATATTCATATTACTCGTATAATTTTAAAGATCAGTCTAACATTCGATAAAATTTACATTTATAATTCTACCTGTTATGTAATAAATAAGGCTCTGGCCACTTGGAAGGCCCAATATTTCATTTGAATAATTAAAAAATTCTTAAGAAGATAATGTGAATAAGATTTCTCTTATGTCCTCTGTGAAGCGAAGACGTTTTATGTTTCTACATTATATGTGTATGTATGTCGAAACGTTTATTGGATTTTGGTAATGTAAGACTTGTTTCTTGATATACTTTTTTAGTGATAAGAATTAGTTGTATTTTTATCATCTTTTCTTTGACATTGCTTAAAGTATTTATAATGTATTCAATTCTGTAGATTATATTTTTACAATTAATAAATGCTGTAGAATATTTTAGGTTGTATTTTTATTTTTTTTTCTTTATGACAGTACAACCTTCGTATTACAAGAAATCATTGCGTTCTTATTTTATATCCTGTATTCGTAGACCATAAATCAAATGAGTGATAAGTTGTCTGTGACAATTGTAATTGATTTCCTAACAATCTAAAACTATTCCATAATCTGAGAAAGTGAATTTGTAAAATATTGTTTATACTTATACATTACCCTCTTACTTATAAACGTTTTATCATCAGATATTTTGTGTTCCTTCTCGTTTTTGCAACAGGAGATTAGCGAGAGAGTGACAGAATGTTTGAAACATTATTTTAATTAAAGCGACGTTTATAAATAAGGGAGTTACAGTTTACGTATCTTGAATACCAAACATGAGTTTTAACACCAACATTACACTCATATTGGACGCTTTGTGAACGACATAAAGACACTCAGACTAAGACACCGTTCGCACAACAATCATTAAATTATATTTATGTTCACTTATTTTAACAACTACAATACAATTATCTACAATATGCTATGCCTTAGTCGTAAATATTTTGGTGTAAAGACCCTTCTTAGAGTTTACCTAATTAAAATTGTTGTTTTAATTAATTATGCACCTATAGTTCCTTGAAGAGATTTTAACAGTAACCAACTTATCTGACCATGTGGCAATACCATAGCACATTATGTACAAAATACTTTTATATTGATATTATAGGTGTTACTTTTTAACTTCAGCGTTCTATTTTTGGCGATAGTTGCATTACTAGTAGCCGATCAGGTAAATTGGGTCACGTATAATGTATTATTTTTACAGTTATCTATTTCCAATTGGATCTAATCTTATTAAAAAATATCTAAGTTAAATAGACAGTGCAATTTTATAAATGCCTTGAAATGCGATTATTTCGCAATAACAAATAAAATAAAACGCAATTCTACCTTTTAAATATTAAAACAGAAAATTTAATTACAAAATTGCAATGTGCACCTTTATTTGATTAAACAACCACAATAATATAAAATTAGGAACGGTTTGGCAAGTGTCTTTTGTAAGGGTACCTTGTTAGGTACCCTTACAAAACCCTTGTTAGGTACTATAATGTATAGTTTATATTTTCATTTTTGACTGATTTACATAATATCAATGGTCGGAGAAATTGTCTTCTTCTCGTTGATAGCAAATTTCTTCAAAATCTCTTTTTATTGGACAATTAAAGCAATTTCACATTCAAATTGCATTCTGTGCACGATTTATCAATCGAACTATCTTTGACGATGAATTTTTGATTTTTGTATAGTATGATTATAACGAATCGACGAAACAATATTCCAGGCCATAAAATTTTTTCACAATAACCAATCGGATGTTATATATAAACTTTAATGTTTTATGGAAAATATTTAGGAGAGTAGATTAAGATGAGTTTAAAAGAAATTAAAGAGACGAAAATTTAAATTTGAGCACTGATAATTTTATGTTACGGTTCTTAACTGTTTCCGTAAACACTTACGAGGCGCCAGTAGGTGATAGTAGGAAAATGTGTCTATTGCCTTTGGTACTTGGCTTTTATAACTATATTATGTGAATTTTACGTGATGGTCGAAATTGACTCCTAAATATGCAACTACAAAACTATTGTGTTTTATTGGTTTTCTATTTATTCCTGAATTTGTGTAACTTAAATAAAACAATTCCTAATATTGAATGTCATTTACAAGATATTAAATGGTCAAATTATGATTGTGAAGATTTATCGGAAGTATTTAAGGGCTGACACAAGAAGGAACTTTTCTATGAAGAGGTCGGAATCTAAAGCAGCGATATGGGCAGCCCTCCCAACCAAAGCACTCGCTGTGTGGGGCAAAGCATGTTGGACATCATAACGTACCACAGACACTGATGATGCTCTAGCTGCGAGCGGTGATACCATGTTGTGGACCTTAAAAAACATTTCAATTTTATATAGAATATATGAATAATCCCAACTGGAAAGTCTAATTGCGAACATAAACGTTTTTTACAGTATTCTTTACTATCTTTATGTGTATGTATATTTATTAACGTTATTGTGAATCTTTATTAAGATGTGTTAAAAATTTAAATAAAAAGGAAATATCAAACCGAAGTAAGAAAGAATACCAAAGTGATACCACGGGCTCACAGGATACTCAACGTGAAATGATAGTCGTACTAGAAACGGTGCTTCTATTGTGTTTCACTGAGTGAGTGAGTATTTCGTAGGCCCTTAAAATTGCCGCTCAAGTGGCGTAAACAGCCGGCAATACAACCAATGCGCAGACTGGCGCGGTTGTCGATGGGCGTCGGTGTTCTCTTACCAATAGAAGACCCGCCTGCTGTGTTGCCCGTAATATCATAAAAAAGAAAAAAGAGCTTGCTATATTAACTGTTTAGATTACAGATAATAAAAAGATTATGTTACTCACCATTTCCCTGTAAGCTTGGCCCAGTAAAGACGAATCCTTAGCAGCCGCCTTGCATAATTCAAGCCTCGCAGAATGTAGAGGAACATAGCGGTCCTGTCCCGAGCCACAGAGCAGTATATGCTTGAACTGGTGTAGCTGACTTCTCTCACTCAGAGTATATAGAAAAGAATGTCGTGGATCTGACGCGTCTCGGAGAGAGAGTTGAAGGAGAGAGCCAGACTTCTTCCATTTTTGCATAAACCACATACCTGATAAAAAAGACATGTTATCAGTGGAAAAAATTCAATTAAATATAATAAATTTAGAAAAATATTTTCCCTCATTTTAAAATTAATTCGCAAGGGTCGACTTATTATGTAACGAGTAAGACTTGTGCTTCATTAGTAATGTGCAAAGTATTTAAGTAATTGATTAATTGTTTATTGTATAGCAGGAGTAGGCGGGTCTCCTTTATGGTAATAGATTACCGCCGCCCATGGACAAACACAATTTCATCCGCGTTTTGGTTGTGTGGCCGAATTTTTACCTTTGAGAGATATAAATTCACAGGCCTCTGATATCCTTACTTAAAAAATAAAGTACAACTACATTTTTACGGTGGTATTCAGTAAGCCCGTGGTATCGCTTCGGATGAGCCCGCACAATGTATGCGTCTGTAATTTACAGCATCGGTCTCCCACTGTTAAGACACTCGCAAGGACACTGTCAAGCCCTTTCAAAGAGCGAATAAATTATAAATTTTATTCAGACCGGGTTTCAAACTCGGTATCACTGATTTCACGGTTAAAAGACTATAAATTGGTAAACCTACCTGCATTCACTAGCCCACTGGAATTATACAGTGTTCCCAAATGTGGACCACTTAGGGAGAGGAATGTATGGAGTCGACTAAGATACGGTTTCATCTGTGGTCTCGCCAAAGCTGACCGTATTATTATTGTTCCTAAAGAATGCCCAACAAAGCTGATCCTAGCTGGTTCACCATAATTATGTATGTGGTTTAATATTTCCTGTACCAGCCTGTAATAATAAAATATGTTATATATATAGCTGTCAGGACAAAATAAAATATTTAAATTCGTCGTAATGAAAATTTTACTTGATTTTGTAAATAAATATTTTACACGAATATTTCGTGTAAAATTACTAATTATTTACTTAAATAAATTAAATTTATTTACTTAAATATTTATTACTATTTTTCATAATAAAGCGGAAAATAGAGCAGGTGTGTCTCCTAAATGGTAAGAACACTGCCTCCCAAGTACAAAGCCTCAAACTGAAGCTTCTAAAGATCGAATAAATTATAAATTAAATCATATTATTTTGTTCGGACCGGGATTCAAACGACCACTAACCACTTAGCAACGAGGCTCTGAAGAACTCTTCCGGATTCCATATTTAATATCTCTTAGGTAGTTAAACCAGGAATCATATAATAAAGAACGGCTAAGAGCTAAATTTAATTATTTGATTCGGTACATGAAGCATACCTGTCTGTCATTGTATCAAAATCTGAGAATGTGTCGCCTTGATTTCGTTCCGACATAAGGAAGTCTAAACGAGCGCCTGGCAGACCTAACTCTAAATAGGTTTTCACTAAACGAAGATCTGCGGCATTACCATCCAAGCCATGGACACACACGATGAGATGTAGACCTGATATTGAACAATAATGTATATAATAATAGATTATTATGACAAGGTACACATTGGTCATTCAGGATTGTCTTAAAAGCGCATCGCACTCAGTACTGGTTTCATAATGTGCCATAAATAGTATAGTAGTAGTAAATAGAAGTAATTTTTTATAGTACAGCGGACAACGGACCCGTTTGAGAGCCATGCTGAAGCACAAATTGGGTCGGCTCGTCCGAAGTGATACCACGGACTCACAGAATATTCAACTTGAAACGGTACATGTAGTGTGTTTCGTGAGTGAGGATGAGGAGTGAGAGAGGATATAGGAGGCCCTTAAAAGTGCCGCTCAAGCTTGGCGTGCTTGGCTCGGCAACACAACTAATGCGTGGACTATGGCGAGGTTGTTCATGGGCGGCGGTGTTCTCTTACCATATTGTAGACCCAATTCCTCCGTTGTCCGCTATACTATAAAAAGCAGGTGGGTCTCGTATGTGGTAAGAGAACACTGCTGCTACCCATGGACAACTGCGCCATGTACGCGCATTGTTTGTGTTGCCGGATTTTAACGCCACTTAAGCGGCATTTTTAAACTCCGATATCCTCACTCATTCAGCGCAACACAGTAGAGGCACCGTTTCAAGTACAACTACAATTTCACGTTGAGTATTCTGTGGGCCCGTGGTAATACTTCGGGCGAGCCGGCCAAATCAGTGCGTCCGCATATGCTTCAGAATAGCTCTACCACGTTGTTAAAATTGATAATTGTATAAAACCAAAAGACCAATCGAAAGTACCTAAATATATTTTATTTACTAACTTACGCTTATCTTAGGAGATTTTTGAACAAATCATTTATTAACTATCACAAAGACAAAAGTTAGTTTTCTCGTTGTGTGATAGAATTTGAAACGATGGTAATATGTGAAATAATTGTTTTTTCTCTATATGAAAGTATTTACCTTCCGGATTGAACATTCTGTACTCATCACTGATATGAAAATACGGTAAGGAGTTGTCGACCGGTGGAAAGTCAGAATATATTGCACCAGGATATTTTACACTTTGCCTAAACTCATCTCTACATTTAACAAACAGTCTTTCCGATTCAGCGAGGCCAAATATACTGACAAGATTGCTTTCGCGTTCTGAAAATTACAACTTTGCTCTAGTTTAAAAAATATTAATACAAAATATTGTCGTATATTAAAATGAATTTTTCAGTCCAAAATATATATATGACTCCGTTTTACCTTGATTGCCGTTTTCGTTTCTCGAAGCCAATTCTCCTGTACTTTGACTTTTATTCAGCGTGCTTGTCGCTGAAGAATTTGACACACTTGACATTTTTTGAGGTCGTAACTTTCTCCTTTCTATTATCCCTAGAAGTAATATTTTTTAGCTTGGGGTTTTTTTATAGTACAGCGAACAACGGAGCAGTAGTTCTCTCATATATGATAAGAGAATATCACCCATAGACAACCGCGACACAGTCCGCACATTGGTGTTGCTGGATTTTACTTCAATTAAGCGGCATTTTTAAGGACCTCCGATATCTTTACTCACTCAACGAAACACAGTACAAGTACCGTTTCACGTTGAGTATTCTGTGAGCCCGTGGTATCACTTCGAACGAGCCGGCCCAATTAGTGCTTCCGCATATGCTTCAGCATGGCTATCCCACAGATATTTTTGCCGCAATATGGAGATTTTCAAGTAATACCTACCTTCACAAACATGATATAGGGGGTTATCTAACTGTAGACTGGTTGGCTGTTCGACTTTCTTGGATTTGGATGGAGTTGACGATTTACTACTTTGACGACTCAGCATTGGTGATTTTGATGGAGGATCCTAAAATATAGGATATAAAATATTCATATAGATATATTATTTGAAACTACAGAATCAAAATATTTACTTACATTCATTAATGACGTAAATAATATTTTGTCTTTAGGGGAGACCTATATCCAGCAGTGGACTTGAGTAGGCTGATGATGATGATGATAATATTTTGATGACGTTCAGGCAAAAATTTTTTCAGATTAACTATAAAAAGTTGTCTTACAGGTAAAATAATAGTATAAAATGTACCTTAAATTGTTCCGGAGGCGGCGGGGCATCTCTAAACTGTTGAGGAGGTGGTAAGTGTTCATAATCATTCTCTCCTTCAAAGTGGCTCAGATTAATTTCTGACTTTGCTTTTCCTTGATATTTTTCTACAGCGGCAATTAATCCTTTATGATTCTTACAAGGGCGACCCACTGTGAGACTTCGAATCTCAGCTGCTATTAGTTTCTCTGTATATTCGATACGGTCTCTTAATTTTGATTTATCTAAAGTACTTGATTTTAGTGGAACAGGTTCAGGTTTAGGTGGAAGCTCTTTTCTGATATAAGGATGTATATTATCAGCAATTGTTTGAGATTTCTTCACAGCCCCTTCAATTGGTTTAGAAGTTGATACATATGACTTGCCTTGAATTCCACTGAATGAATTATGCCTTTGATTTACTTTATTATTCACTTCAGTACATTGTTTGCAACTAGCCATGCAGATATCAGAAATGCATTCTGTATTAATTCCATTACTTCCCATCGCTTTATTGTATTCACACTGACTATCAGTGCAAATGGAATCACTACAAATAGTGCACTCTTCACATACGTCTTTATCACAGCATTGTAGTTTGTCTTCTGGTTCACTATCAACTTTTACTGCTAATTTCATTAATTTTTCTCTTAGTTGTTCTCCATTAAGGACGCTTCTTTTAAAGTCTCTTGATT
Source organism: Delias oraia (assembly GCA_018230265.1). Lineage (NCBI taxonomy): Eukaryota > Metazoa > Arthropoda > Insecta > Lepidoptera > Pieridae > Delias > Delias oraia. Next base: position 12,207 of record DWCF01002058.1, on the reverse strand, counting down.
TTTCGCTATCTCGTTTTTTTACTTCATTGGGTGTTTCATAAACTTTATTACTCTCTTTTGGCATTACCGAATTTCTAGGAGGAATTTTTTGATTTACGGTACTACCATTGTCTGGTGTGGATGGGCCTGAACTACGTCCACTTGAAACCCAACCGCTTTGTTCACTTAAACTTGAAGTAGAACTTGTGCTTCGATTATCTTCTTTATTAAGGAAATTTTCAGGTGGTAATATCTTGAAATCTTTATCTGTTATATCTAGAGGTGGCGACTCGAACGCAGGAGGCGGTGGAGCTAAGTTGGGAAGCGATTCTGATCCAAAGGTATTGTTTAAATTTGGTTCATCTAAAACAGACGCTGCACTTCTACAATGCCGTAATTCTGTACCGTGGTCCAGACTATAAGGAACACTAGCAGAAGATTCTAATCGTCTTAATTCAAATGGGATGCTTTCATCACTAGAGGAAGATGCAGCTTCTGACATAAGTTGACTCATTTTTTCTGACGGTTTATGTTTGGAACGTTTCTCTGGCTTACCGCTTGATCGCCCGCTCTTAGGTGTAGCTAAGCCAGATTTAGGCGTAACCTTACCTGATTTTGGCGTCGCTAATCCTGATCGTGGAGTAATTTTACCAGATTTTGGAGTTGCCTTACCAGATTTGGGTGTAGCTATATCAGACTTTGCAGGTGTGCTGCGATCTGATTTAGGTGTATGACGGTCAGACCTACTATCTCTTGATTTTATAGAATGATGGCTACTCAAAGAATCACGACTTGAATTAACTTTTGTAGTTTCCTTTCCAATATGATTTATTTTTGATTCCCTCGAACGACTTCTTTTTTGTCTCACCGATGGCATAGTGGAATGAGGGGTTGAGGGTGGAGTTTTTGAATAAGTGGATTTCGAAGTACCATCGCTACTTCTATCCAAGGTCATAACAAACCCACTATCGTCGCTACTTTTACTTGACTTTTTCTGATAATTGTGAATAAGACTCCCTGTAGTGAAATCATAACTCCAATCGCCTTTTTGTAAGTAATAATTAAGTTCATGTCTTAATTGATTTCGCGCTGCTTCGATGTCTATTTGTTCAGTGTCTACATTTTGATGAAATACATGTGTTGAATTAGATCTATGAACATGTTTTCTAGATACTAAGTTACTTTGAACAGTCACTTGCGATTTCCCACTCACCGGTGGATAAGAATTACGTGGAGGCAACATAGGACGGGGTAAATTTACAGAATAGCCTCTTTGAAATTCTAGCGGATTACGAATATTATTATTAACTTGCATTGTACCCTGATTACCGAAAGCATAACCGTAAATTTGGTTTGAATTCGATTTAATCGTTCCATTGTAATTATATCCTATATTATGAAATATATCATTGCTTGTACCGTGGTTGTTAAGAGTGCATGGATTTTTGTATTTTTCTCTGAAATCATTTATATTTTTCCTATATTCATCGCCTTTAGAAGCTCTTCTTGTGGTTGTATTAGTCGGGTATGATGTAGTTGTTACACTTCTAGGAAGCGTGGTAGGTTTAGGTTGCTGTGGTGGTGCGTAGGATTTAGGATAGTTAACTGATGCATTTGAATTATTCCTCACGTTTTTAGTTAATGTTTGAACGCTTAGAGGAGTCATGTTTTGTGATATCCGCAGCTGGTCTAGTGATTTACTATGTCGTGCGGGTAGGGTGCTTACTCCACTTGTTACTACATTCTTTTGACTAAATACCTCATTACGATTTGATTTATCTTTTCCAGAATGGGTATTTTTATTTTTTGCACCGTTAATGTCCAATAATGTTGAAGCGGAGTATCTAGATAACTGTTGCCCTTGTTGAATGGAGCAAGATGAGAAAGCATTATTTGGGGGTAGTTGAATTTCAGTTATTTTGTTGTTTTGCACTATATATCTATTTCTACCTGTTATTTCCAGATTTTTATTGTGGGGCTTAGTATGCTCAACTACGTTCGGTTTAACAAGAGTTCTTTTGGGTGATCCACGAGCTGATTTTTGTGGGACTATTGTTAGTGTTGCTTGTATAACGTTTGATGATGTTTTATATTGTGGCTCTAGTACATCCATATTTTTAGGTAATGTTAAAGTCACCCTAGAGGCTTCGGATGAAGGCCTTCTTGAATCCATTATCAAACTAACGTTACAGGCACAATCGTCTCCTACAGATTCAGAGCAAAGAAATGGATCTGAAAATTTAAAAAAATATATAATCCCTAAACCAAAGTTTGATATTACGTATCTTAGAGACAAATAGTTACCGCTTCCTGATTTACTCGCATTAGAATTTAAAAATGACCGACGTCTTGCAAACTCAGCTGTATCTTGATACCTAAAATTGTTTTTTTAATTTACACTATTTTCCATAAAACATTCCCACTTTAGCTATTAAGACAAACACTATATTATTAACAAGATATTAGACATAAATATTCAACTTTAGTAATAAAAACATACATATTCCTTACTGTTCGGTAATGCACCAGCGGCTCTGAAAGCGCTAGGTGTGTACATGGGCGGAGGACCGCTTACCCTAGGTGAGCCTTCTGCTCGTTTGCCACCGTTCTTATAAAAAAATAAGACTTACCGATCTTCAAATATAATGGGCATTATATGTGGATCACCATCTAATGCTATACAGTGTACAGGCAGTGGTGGAAGCAGGGCTAAATATCTCGACCTGCGGGCCATGTCTCCTACACTCTGATAGGATTGATAATTACTATCGTAACAACCTGCGAGCGAATGCCTCGGGTTGTCTAGCACGAAAAAACACTCTGCGAATCGCTTGATACTGTAAAAGAAAGTTATGGGTTATTAAAGTTATTATTTTTCAGTATTAATATTATTAAATATTGACGCTGAAGTGTGTTTTTTTAATGGTATAGCGGACATCGGAGCAGGTGCGTCTCCTATATGGTAAGAGAACACCGCCGCCCATGGACAACCGCACCACAGTCCACGCATTGGTTCTGTAATAATTATAGTACTATAATTTATATAATATCTGTGGATATATTTATTGTATATAGGAATAGTTTATTAGCGGCTTCGCAACTACGAGCACGTCATATATTTTATTAAAACTGTGTATTTTGAAGGTTTTATGTGTTAATTTGTGGCGTTTATAGCATAATTTTTTTTAGCAATGCGTACAATTAAAGAAAAGTGATATAATTTTATGGTTGAGATAAAACTGTTAAAACTCAAAAACATCACCAAAAATTCTTGAAACTTAGACTTCAAAGCCTTTAAAAAAACAAAGATTTGTTTGCTATTAATAAATTACAATATCTTTACAGATTGTCGACAAAGTGATCAAGCCCTTCCAGACTCCGATTAAATTATATATTAAATTATAATTTATAAATGTCGGGATTCGAATCCGAGACCTCTCGCTTCATGGTAGACTTATTAAACCACTAAGCTACGAAGCTCTCGAAACACGCAGGAATTCATTAATATGATATACTATAGTAATTATAAATAATATATATGATATAATTCGTAATCATTTACCGAAGGGCATGATGTCTCGCCGCCAGTGCGTGATGAACGTGTGGCCTATCCGACGTGTGGTGTAGGAATGCTCGCCATCTTAGTGTCACTTCAGCGCACAACCTCGCTATATCGTGGGCTGCACCCATTGCCCATTCTTCTTCTTCGCCAGAATCTGGTTTCTAAGCATTATATTGAAAAATTGATGCTTTATTACTTAAAATATAAATTACGTAAACTATTTTACATGTGATGTTATTAAAAAAATTATCTTACCACTCTTGGTTTCACATCTAAAGAGGAGGCCTGTTTAGATATGAAACAATCTTTATTAAAACTAAATAAAAGTACCGCCAAACCCAAAAAATCTGTACTCTGAAAACATTAACTTTTTTTTATTCAGATAAAAGGGTATGTCTTAATCCAGGATGTCAACTAAACTGGCCAGCCCTTGAGTTATAAACCTAATTAATCCATTTTGTTTTATATATAGATTAAGCAGTATAAAAAGATCAGGCACCTTGCCAAGGTCACTGATATCCTTCATCCTTTGAGCGACTTCACCAACAATGGAATTAGACGATTCATCTGGTGTCAGTGTCACTCCTGTGGAACCACATACAGCTAACGCACTCTGTAAACCTTCTAATGAGCCTAATAGAATCCCGCAGACTTCAGCATGGACTTGTCTGTGAAAAATATTTTTTTTTTGCATTCATAACTATGAGTTGCAATATACAATAGGAAAGTTATTTATAAATGTTTGCTAACAATTTTGCAAATTCATAAGGCTTTTAAATTAATTTACTTAGTAAGATAAAATAAACGTATATAATGTTATGTATCTTGAAAGCTGAATTAAATTTTGTGTAAATAAGTATTAATATTAAATTACGTTTTATTATTTAATATTTATTTTCTAATAATTATATTATAATAATATAAATTCTCGTGTTAAAAATTAAGTAAATGTAACTTTTTATTTATTTATTGTTTATTTTTATATAAATAATCATATAAATGCATGAAATAAATTGTTAATAAAATGAAAAGATTGTATAGAATACCTCGCGTGTGCGATTTTGCTCGAATTTCCTCCAGCACATTTCCCACTTGAACCAAACAATATGTTCTCGAAGCTTCCAGACGCGTTGAAACTCGATCCCGCACTTTTCATTAGTTTACCCCACTGTTTACTAGAGCGCGGGGTACTGGAACATTCATATATTAGAATTATTTTTATGACCTTGAACTGTTTTACTATTATAGAATAGGAGAAACACGGAAAGCAAAATAACTTGGCAAATGATTTCATTTTTTATGCTATCGCGGACAACAGAGCAACGAGGTCTCCTATATGGTAAGAGAACACCGCCACCGATTAGCAACCGCACCACAGTCCGCGCTTTTGTTGTGTTTTGTTGTGTTTCTGTTGCCGCTTTTTAGGCGGCTAAAGCGTCATAAGGGCCTCCGATATTCTCATTCAGATAAGTATAAGTACCAAAATCGTTTCACGCTGAGTGAGCCCGTGGTATCACTTCAGACGTGCCGGCCCAATTTGTGCGTCAGCGTGGCTCTCCCACGGAAAAGGTAATTTCGTAAAAGGTGTGTTTTTTATTAACAGGTATAGGCTCTCGGCTATTCTCATTTTTCTTTCTTTCTTTCTTTTATATATTCTTTTTTTTATAGTATAGCGGACAACGAAGCAGGTGGATCTCCTATATGGTAAGAGAACACCGCAGCCCATGGACAACTGAACCACAGTCCGCGCTTTGGTTGTGTTGCCGGCTTTTCACGCCATTTAAGCGGCATTTTTAAGGGCCATCGATATCCTCAATCACTCAGCAAAACACAGTAAACACCGTACAAGTACCGTTTCATGTTGAGTATTCTGTGGGCCCGTAGCATCATTTCGGACGAGCCGGCCCAATTAGTACGTTAGCATATGCTTCAGCATGGCTCTCCCACGGGTAAGTTTCTTATATATTACTTCTTATATGGGCATCTAAGTATAATTTTATATTGACACGTTTAGTTTCACAACAATTAAAATGCAGAGTGTAATTATTGTAAAAAGTGGGACAGACGTTTGTTACAATTAGAACTAAAGCAGCAATCGACATCTTTTTGTAACATTTGGCTTAATTTCTTGCCACTTTTGTTCTGTATTATAATTTCTCTTACTACCTCATTGTTTATAGTATAAAGTAGTATTAAACTTACCAACTTTGCACATAATGCATAATACTTTTCCTGAGAGACATGTAACAAACGAATTTCCTGGCATTTATTAGCTTAAAAAACTGACAATGATCATGCAAAATTAAATAAATTATTTTATTCTAAGAAGTTGAAATTAGTTTTGACTTCATTTATATACAATGTGTTTCTTTTAAAGAAATTATTAACAAAACATACCATAAGTCATTTAAAGAACGTTAATTTATTCAATGAATAAAGCTTAGTTTTAGCCACATATTAATAGATTAATTATCTTATTTAAAATACATTGAAAGCGCGAGGAACATGAATATCAAACCATATAAACTTACTTTATATAGGGTTGGTGTAACGCTACCAGGCTGGCATGGATGGTAATCGAGACAGCTGACAGATGGAAGTAGTCAAAGAGCACAGGTAAATGATAATGCAAGCCGTTGGAAGGTTGGAAATGAAGTTTTAGAACACGGCAGGAGACAGGCGCTAAGGTACTGGACTGGGCACCTTCGCTGCACCATAACTCCACTCCAAGACTCCAGTCTGCTCTCTCCAGGGACTCTTTTAAATTGCGACTGTCAACTGTAAAGGAATTAATTCCATTTTCATTTACTTGTAAATATATGGAGTCGGTTTTGTCTTCGTAAATAAAATAATAAGCTTGTAAATTGTATGTATAGAAAACGTTATAGACTTTCAGACTTAGTTTTCATAAAATACTAAATATAGTGTCACAATATCGCCACTACTTAATTAATAATTTATATTTTTTTATAGTACAACACACAACGGAGCAGATGGTGTTCTAGTAAGAGAACACCATCGCACATACACAATCACGCCATATTCCGCTCATGTACATGTATTATCGGTTTTATACGACGATTAAGCAGCAAGGGCCTCCGGTATTTTCATTCACTCAGCGAAGAATAGTAGAGGTACCTTTATAAGTAACTACGATTTCAAGCTGAATATTCTGTCAGCCCGTAGTATCACTTCGGACGAGCCGCACCAATTAGTACGTTAACATATGCTTCAGTATGGCTCTCCTACGGATGCGACGGTATTAAGACACTCGTCCGAACACTATCAAGCCCTTCCAGAGACCGAATAAATTATAAGTTAAATTATAATTGTCCAGATCGGGATTCAAACCCGATACCTCACACTTCGCGGTAGACTTTTAAACCCATTTAGTTATGAGGCTCTAAAAAATATATAATTCTTTGAGTATAATGCTTGAGAGTAAGGCTAGTTGAATTTCTTAACCGTGTCATGAAATAGATATGTCACCGGCCTAAATCGAGTAAGAACCATTTTGCATATTGGGTCACTCTCTGTGGCAAAATGCCAGCAATTCCATGAGCTGATTTATCTGCCGTCTTATGTTATTTTGTTTTTACATTCGAGTATAATAAAAGAAAGGTATTGTATCGTCGCATGAAGTATAGCATTATATTTCTAGGAATTATAAATATATAACTAATTATGGTCATAAACAAGATTTTTTTGAAGTGAAACTTCTTTATCGGCGTTGGAAGAAAATTTACCGTTACATTATTCCGTTATGCGCCATATTTTGTTCCTAGCACAATTGATTCGTAAAGTATTTTCTCCAGTTATTATTTCTAACACTCTGTAGTGACGTGATAGATTATTTATTATGTACAATTAAAGATTTCAGCATAATCAAAGGGTTTATTTTATTTCTAATTCCAGTGATTATGTAAAAAAATTAAGTAATTATATTTCTTTTTCTAATACTTGGATTTGGTTGTGGTAATTATTATTTGTATTTTTCTATGATAATAAAAGATTTTTGTTAAACTTTATCTAATTTAACTTTATTTAACCAATTTCTGTAAAGTTGCATAAAGTAGATTTTTTAGAAAAATAGGGTCATAAAGAAGTTTCAATTCTTACGTGTGTACAATAGCACACGCCCTTTTTTGTTTTAGATAGTTTAGCTTTGTTTCAGATTAAAAAAAAATTCAGAAGTCATTTAGCTATTTCATGATAAAAATATATTTTAGGTTACCTAGCAAATGAGCTCTAAAATGCACGATGTCCCGCAATGTGATCTCCTCATTCCGGTACATAATCTGAAAGGCTCTGGATGCAGCCAGGCCTCCAATGAGGCAGGCGTTGGCTGCCGGCCTACCAGTCCTTGCTGCACCATTTCCGCTCGACACAGATGCTTCAATGTGCACTGGAACTTTGGGCGAAACGCGCAATCCGATGCGAACTTGGTAAAGTCTGAAATACAGGAATGAGTTTTGAAAATTTTATAATATTAAAAATTCCTGTAATATACATAGCATTGTTTGTAGATGTAAAGCGAACATTTTTATTATATCTTCAAAATAAGTCTAAAGAAAAACACTCATATTCTCATATAGAAATAGTTCCTAGCTATTTCAAGTATTTCTTAAACATTTGGCTGGCCAGCACCTAAGATTAAGATCTGATAGCCAAGCCTAACTACTGCCATTACTATTTTGGCATAAACAAAATGCAACATTACCACTGCATTATACGAGTATTTACTGAAACGAATTTCTAATATCTATTCGAAAGAAGTGAATTCATTCAAAATTTCAAAATTAAATATTGTAGCTTCCATATTATGCATTTTATTGAGATGTGTTTGAATACTAAATTAATCGAGAATGATTTATAAAAAAAATTAATAAACTGACACTAAAATCTCATTGGGTCATTGTAGCACTGCAAAATAATTTTTAACTATTAAAAGTATTATTAAACTGTAATACAATTAAGAAACGAGCCTATTTAGTCAAAAATATAATTAAAATTATATTGAAATATTATCGATTTACAGTTTAGCTGTAAGTCGATAATATGTTGTTATTATCGACTCACAGTTAAACTGCGATAATTTACTTAAATTTAAAAAAGTTTTTAGCGCCAACATATAAGTGCAAGGCTATAAAAATACTTTAACTGATCAAATATTCAGATTATCTTAAGTAGAGAGCATGGCTAATATAATCTTTGCGTCGCTTCAAACGCTACAGAATGTACTTGAAGGATCAAAGATCCGGGATAAGCAGATAGTTCGCCTTTACAACGCTCCGTAATAATATCGAGATATCTCGAGTTTCATAAAGTTATAGAGATACGGTCTCCTTAAGATTTCATAATAAATGCGCAAACTTCTTACTTACACTTCCTCTTGGAAGTATTAATAGTATCTTATTTTTTATATTGAATAACAGGAAACGGAGGAGAAGGGTCTTCTCTATGGTAAGATATCAGCGCCGCCCTTGGGCAACTGCGCCACAATCCGATTTTTGGTTCTCTGCCGCCTTTTTAAGCAATATAGCCCGTATAATTTTAGGGATCTAATGTCGTTTATTTTTTTTTAATGTGTAAGAGTGGAGACAATGGACAAGCGCAGCGTAGAAAGTGCACCAACAATGTGGACAGACGACCTTATAAAGGTCGCCGGAAGACGCTGGATGCAGGTCGCTCCCAAAAGGTATGCATAGAGATCAGAAGGGAGAGGCCTATGTCCAGCAGTGAACATCCTACGGCTGAAATGATGATGATTTATGTTTATATTAATAATTATAAATATGTTTAATCAAAGTAACGATTCTATATTTTAGGTTATTACAAAAACTGAATGATTAAAGATTGAAATCACCAGAATCACTGTGTGAAAACACTGGGTGAAATAAGCCATGTCAAAACTAAGAATAAATATTAATAATTTTATTGCCTTAGTCAAAAATCGAAAACATTGTCATTTAAACATTTATTTACATTGACTGGAAAAACTCTCAACAATAATTTCATTAAAAGATAAATTAAATTTCGTTAATTTCAATAAAAACTGTTCTCTCAGCTAATGTTCAATAAAATTTATTAAAAGCAGCAGAAATAGATCTCAATACTCTCTCAATATATCAAACTGTTCAAAGCATTGTTCCAACTGTAATAATAATTAATAGTAATAATAAAATATTTACGCGGTTTAGGCATTCTGCCAATAAATAGGTTATTACTACGGAGAGCTGAACAGTCAAATTTTATTGGACATTAGCTGACAAATGTATAAAGTACAATTCAAGTAAATTCACCTGGTATTGCACTAATTTGTTTATTTTGCTTAGTTATTTTGCATATAATAAATAGATATATAAGAATATATATGTTAATATAATCTAGATAGAGTACAAAAATATAACCTAATGTGAATTTGTTTTGTTTTATTTAAATCTTCCTCGTTAAACTAAGAATAGATAAGACGTGGGCAGTGAGATAATGGAATGAGGAACAAAATGTTATCTATTTTAAAAATAAAAAATCATTTTAAATGTTTGGCTTTTATTTATAAACGTTGATTTACTTCATATAATATCTTAAACATTCTATCACTCTCTCGCTGATGTATATTTATTGTTGCAAAAATGAGACAGAATTTTATTATTATTTTTACAGTATAGCGAACAACGGAGCAGGTAGGTCTCTTATATGGTAAGAGAACACCGCCATCCATGGAAAACCGCGCCACAGTCCTCGCATTGGTTGTGTTGCCGATTTTTTACGCTACTTAAGCGGCATTTTTAAGGGCTTCCGATATCCTCAATCACTCTGCGAAACACTGTACAAGTACTGTTAAAAAAGGATAATACTATTTTACGCTGAGTATTCTGTGAGCCCGTGGTATCACTTCGGACGAGCCGGCCCAATTAGTGTGTCAGCATATGTTTCAGCATGGCTCTCCCACGGGTGGAAGTTTATTAGACAGTATAAGCAACACTCAAATTATATACCTACCAAAGCGTCTGTAGATTTGTATATTATTATATCTGTTGAATGATGGCACTTCAAAGCAAATTATACACAACCTACCCATTGATCATTGAGTGGAATCGAATGGGTTTTTGAAGTATGCCTAGTTGATTAATCTGAACAAATAGACATACGATATCTACTGTGAATCTTAATGAACACTTACCTGCCGTATGAAGAAACTTATTATATTATTAATCTATTTTTTTAATGTTAAATGTGGCAAACGAGCAGGAGGCTAACCTCGGGCAAATGTTCCTCCGCCCATAGACACCTCCAGCCCTTGCAGAGCCGCGGGTGCGTTGCCGGCCTTTTAGGAAAGTGGACGCTCTTTTCTTGAATGTCTCCCAAGTATATAGTGAACTAGCGGACGAAATAACAGACGTAATTTTTTTTATGATATAGTGGACAACGGAGCATGTGGGTCACCTATACGGTTAGCCCAGGCCCATGGACGACCCCACCAGACCCCACGTTTGTATTGTGTTGCCGGCCTTTAACGTTACTTTCAAAGGCCTTTAAAGACAACATCTTCTAAAGACCGAATAAATTATAAATATTTTTTTTATATGCCTATCTCCAGCAGTGGACTTGATAGGCTGATGGTGATATTTTTTTTGGTTTAGACCGGGATTCGAACCCAATATCTCTCGCTTAATAAAGCCATTTAGTTACAAGGCTCTCGAATATATGAGTACATTTTGTGGGATACGTGTATAATAGGATTCGTTTAGTAAATTTTGCACATCAAAGGAATAAGCAAACAATAGAGGTACACGTAAATTCTTGTTGATGGTAAAATTATTTTGCAAACTTTCCATGACGTCAGCTTTGCAGACATTGTGACGACAAGAAAATTAAAGTCTTGTGCAAGTTAAGCTACAAGTAACGTGTACAAAAAATATCTTTAAACAAATTTAAAACATTAATTAATAATTATATAACATTATCCCCATATACCACATGATGGTATTGGTACATACCAAGGTTTATAATAATATATTAAATGACATACAAGGTGAAAAAAATCTGGGACGGCATCTGTTCCAATTCTGTTAAAAATTAACAACAAACTAAAAAAAACTTTTTCTTTATATTTATTTTTTACAAGTGCTCAAAAATGTGACTGGATTCAATGTCACTGGATACAATATTCAATATATGAATATTGTATTGTTTTATAAATATTTTTTTATATCCTTTTAATGTTTTATATATTTTTAATTTTTTATATATATATTTTATGTATATATATTATATATTATTATTATTTTAATAGTTATGGTCTAGCGGATAACAGAACATGTGGGTCTTCTATATGGTAAGATAACACCACTGCCCATGGACAACTACGCCACAACACACGTATTAGTTGTGTTGTCGGTGTTTTACGCCACTTAAGCGGTATTTTTAAGGGCCTCCGATATTCTCACTTACTGAGCGAAACACAGCATTAAGTACAAATACCATTTCACGCTGAGTATTCTGTCAACCATAGTACCACTTCGAATGAATCGGCCCAATTAGTGCATCCGCATATGCCTCAGCATGACTCTTTCACTGGTGCAACAGAATGACACTTGCCCCGCAACTTTCAAGCGCTTCCAAATATCGAATAAATTATAAATTACATTATAATTTATAATAAT
>DWCF01002057.1:0-26075 GCA_018230265.1 Delias oraia | reverse complement strand
CGAAAGGGCGCTGCTGCCCACCCTCCGGTGAAGTGTCCTTTAGTCGCCTCTTACGACATCCCATTAGGAAGACTGGGCGTGGTAGTATTCTGCTCCGGTAACCACACGGATAGACACAACACAATAAATACTAATTTCTTTACATATTATATGTTTATTTTAATATGCACCTGTCTTTTTAATATGCACCAAATTGATTGAAAAACAGTTTGAGCTATGTTAATAACGGACGACTTCCATGCTTTGACGGAGGTATGCCAAACGCACCTGTTCAGCGCAGCTGCTTATTACGCCAATTGCTGATAGGGTAATAGCCGTGATATCATAGAAGGGATCTATTACTAATGAAATATCTAACTCATTACTATAGGATTAGTTGATTATGAATAACTAATAGGTGTTTTGTCTCTAAGCGAGTATTATAATTTATACACGATTAGTGGCCCCGGCGGGAGAGCAAAACTGAAGGATTTGCGTATATAAGTAGATATATGTATAGACCCGACTCTCCGACCGACTATATATAACCGAATCGTCCGAAATAATACCACGGACTCATATCGCAGTAAGGATTGTGGCGTGGTTGTCCATTTGTGGCTGATCTCTTAATTACAATCATGGGACCCATCTGTTAAAATGTTGAATTGCTCATAGCTGTTGAATCAGATAAATAAAAAAAAAACAAAAAAAAAATTTCGGTGCTACGTTGTGGTCAGAGGCTTTTCAGGTTCATGTTCAGATCCATCTTCTCTCTCTTTTCTACCTTTTATGAATTAATTAGCTGGACAAATTCGTTCCACTGATTCCATTATTCCATTTCTGTCATTAGTGGATGTTGAGAAGTGATGTTGGCTACATGGACTTTTTATAAGAAAATACTGCTCCTAATTTACTTATGAGTATGTAATGAAATTGCATTGTAATAGCCGGATTGTTGTTAAAATATCGTTCTATCTTGTAATGTGTTAGTGTGCAAATAAATATAGAAACATACATATACAGGGCTTAGGCCGCATGCTCAAGCATTTGACGAAGACAATTGATCGCTTATATTAGATGTAATAATTCGAATTGTATGTAGGTTAAGTGATTCTCAAAGTATAGTGGGCATATATAATTGGCGGGTAGACGCGCTTCGGGGAATCGAAATTCTCGATCAACATGACGAAATATGATTCGAAAAGGATCCTAATGATTCCATATTAGTGGCCATCGCCTACGCGCTTTTTTATCACCACTAATGGACGCTTTCATCGTGCTCCGAAAACCTGGGAATGTCAATTACAGTGACGCTTGCAAGAAATTGCATGTAATGTAGTCCGACGCCCACGCGCCAACTGCTCTCGATATTCACATCTTAATGTCAATAGATGTCTTAAAACCTGCGCTCCATAAATTCCCCTTTTTAGAGGACATTAGGAGGTACAGGAAATAAGGGGAAAGATATTATTATACTCGCCGTCCTAATACACTGTAACCCACAAGGATAAGGAATCATAGACCAGATTAATTTTTAGGAGAAGAACTTATTTATGTAGAAAGACGGCGCTCTTAGGTCGTAATATAAGTCAACAGTGGTGAAGAATTTGAATGTTTAAGTTTTTAGCAAGCTGCAAACGTAAACTGCAGTTAAATTATTTAATATTTCAACTTTACTCTTGAGAGATCGCCTGTAGGTATGTAAAAAATAACTCGATTTATTTGCTTTTGTTCTATTTGTTGATTTCGTGATTTATCATTGGGAATATTATCGTTTTGTGTCGAAGCATGCGTTGCGTTTTTATCGGTGTCGAGTTTTATTAAATTATTTTAATGTAAGTATATGATTTGGAGGTCTTTCCCTGTAGACGGATTCTTGCAGGCCCGCTAAGACTAACTCTTATATGAAACATAAGCTTTTTAATTTATTTTTGAAATGCTTTTTATTGAGTTTTAGCCTATATCGTTGTGTCAGTGCCTTTGTGACTGGAACATCTATTTGTAATTGGATACATTTAATTATAACTGTACGTAGACATGAATTATGTTTGGAGACAGAGAGAGCGTGATTCATCCGCGCAGGATCTTTGTTGTGCTTCTCGGAAGCGCCGCGAGCCGACCACTGTGGGAATGGTATTTTGATACAGCTCTTGTGACTGTTTCTCCTGGCCCAGTTACGTCGTAAAGTTTTATTTATTTTGTATGGTTAACTTGTCTTAAGTTTAGTATCAGAAATCGTTTTTTATTCAAATAGAAAGGCGATCTGTCAGTAGGCTCACCTAGGATAACTCCTCCGCCCATGGATTACTCAGGCGTTTTCAGTGATGGTACAATCTTCTTTAAAAAGTCTTCAAGTCGTATTGTTTTTATGTCAACTGATTTCCCAGGGCGGCAGTGCGAGGGACAAAATGCCTAGGTAAACGTTTGTCGTACGGCAAACATTCTAGACGATACAGGTGAAATTTTGTATTCTTTCTCGATGTTGATTATGAAATTCAGCTGCAGGTATGAATCAAACAATGGATGTTACAATCTACAAATGTATTCACTCGCTTTGACTAAGTTGGAATATATTGGTATTACAATCGAGGTTTGCGATTGTAAGCTAGCATCGTAGTAGCGTGACTCGGACAACGAGCAGAGGTGATGGACACAGCCACAGGAGGATCGGTTACGCGAAAATGGCCCGGAACAACGCCTAGCGGTCAAATAAGACGGGATGACGAATCCGACTCGAACGGTGTACGCGAAATGTCTGGTACTCGTGAATTTTGACCCCGATGATTAACGTGCACCGTTACTCCTAACTCGGTTATTATTGTGTTAACTCTTGCAAGACTCGAGTGCTGCCGGCTAATGCTAATGCAGCCCCATTCGCCGTATTCGCTGTTGTTGTGTACTTTTCCCAAACGCAACTCGTTACGCACAACCCGGGAAGTCCATATTGAAGTTTTGAAAAAGATTTGGCTCGAATGCGGGTCGTGTCTGCCGGATCAGGTTCGGGTGCCATTTACGGAGTGGAATTAGTTCCATGCGGTCATAGCGGCCTGCGTTATGCGGATGTAATAACGTTTCGGGCTAATATTGTTTGGTTCTTTTTTCTTTGCAACGCTAATCGAGTGGTCTTCCCATATACAGGCGCGATTCGTTTGTTACTTGGCTTGCCGAGTATTATAGAGAGAGTGAGAGGCGAGTGCATTTTATGGAACAAAGAAATTGATAAAGCAATGGCGACGTCTTTCGTCGGTGATGTCGGCCCAGCAGTGGACATTTGGCTCATTGGACCTTGTTGGACGGTCGCTCACCGCCTTTGGCGTGTTTTTGCCACCTTCGGCACGACTCGACTTGATTTAGCATGTCTTGACACAGTCGCTGTTGGGCGCACTGACCGCGGCACCTAATGCCACACGACCTTGTTTTGAAGGCCTAAAATTCGTGTATGCTTTTATTTCTTCTCGTTGTCGAACAGAGCAATAGTGATTGTTTTTTATTTACCTTTTATTTTTGATTAATTGTTACTTTTATAAAATTAAAAAGTTTTCCATAATGGCAACTTGTTGGCAAAGCTTTGATAAATGGAGTCACTTTTCAAAAAATACTTGTAAGCGTTAGGCGAATATGCTAATAGACGAACAACAATGGGCTGCCGATGCGTGGAAATCGAGCACATGACGAATTGTTTGAAATTATAACGGTCGTGGAACTTTTGACGCGTCCTAATTGATTTTTGCACATCGTTGCGCAACTTTTGGGTCATCGTTTGAGGTGGAAAAAAAACGAAAGGATACGGAACGCGAGTCCGTTAGCCGAACTCGTGACGCACGTGAGAACCGCCGCGTATTGTGTCGATTGCTGTTGGGAAATTATCGCTTTGTAGATCACTGGGTAAGAGCCGCGACGCGGCTTCGAATCTGAGGCGATGTTGTGAAAGGTCCCGTCTGTCTTTGTCGGCCGTCTTGGCGCGAGGTGGTGTCGGTTCAATGAAAGTATTCAATCGTCTTTATGATCGATAGCTGAGCCCACCTAGTGCTCGGTAGAGATGCTGCCATCTACAAAAAAGGACATACTCTGAAGAAAATAGACTAGGTTTTTCCATATAATTATTTTGACATCTGAACAGTCACATAAACAGGACAATGTAGCACTTTTGCTGCATATCTCTATTTGGAATTATTTGTTGATATGAATTTGAGACTTTGATGTTGAGCATCGTTAATAAGTGAGGGAGTAAGCCAGGGAGGCGGTCTATTTGTGACGCTGATCAGGTCACAGGCGATGCGCTCGAGCACACAGGAGCGGGCACGAGAGCATCTGATCGCTGGCAGTGACCCGCATAAGCGGTGTTAATTTTATCGCCTCGACATTTTTTCTACACCACCCTCTTAGTTGCTGTGTATTTTTTATGTTATAGCAGACAACAGAGCAGGTGGTTCTCCTATATGGAAATGGAACCGCGCCGCAGTCTGCGCATTGGTTTTTTACGTCGCTTTAGCTACATTTCAAGGGCTTCCCATATCCTCACTCAGCGGAACAGAGTAGAAGCTCCGTTTCAAGTACAACTACCATTTGAGCCGGCCCAATTAGTGCGTCCGCGTGTTGCTTCAGCATGGCTCTCCCTCGGATGCAACAATATTAAGACACTCGCCCGCACAGAGACGGGATGAATTATATCATATTTATAATTGTCTGGACCGGGATTCGAACCCGATACATCTCGGTTCATGGTAGACTTACTAAACCACTTATTATGAAGCTCTCGAGAGGTATTATGCAGAAAGTCCCGGAAACGATATCTTGAGAAAGAAATGAATACGGAATGATAAAGAAAACAAAAAAGATGATATCAATTCAACGTGTAACATTTTGTCTTTATGTCACTTCTATCTCGTATCGAAAGGATACCAATGAGTGGTTTCACTTTTTTAAAATTTGCTTCCAAAATATCACGAGATGGTCGATTATATAGGCTCGCCCGTGTTGATCTTTCAGAATTTGAATCCTGATCAACAATTTTGGTATTGCTTAATTCAATAAGTCTTGAATAGTCTTGAATAGAATTTTTTTGGTTGGTTCATTTATAATATGAAAAAATAACTTGCACATTTTGATGTCGGCTGTATGTGTATCCTAAAACAATTTCGAGATAGCTTTAGTGTACAATCGACAAACACACTGTGTTATTATTTAAATTGGGTGCTTAGACATAATTGACTCGGTTTCGGGCGATCTCCCTTTGTACGTAGGCAGTTGTAATTTATGTTTGCGATGCGAAGAACAATCAATTATGTGTTATTGTTGTATGTGTTATTTCGGCGATTGACTTTCTCTGTCGCGGTGATCGAGAGCCATTATTGTCCTCAGCCTATTAGCGACGCTGGGAACAATGGCGGATTTACTGTTTGGTCTTTATCTCATTTTGATTCGAGCTACAGACAATGTGTTTATAACAAATGGGACTACATAAAAGGGTCAAATAATTTAGCTCGAAATACATCGAGGCATAGATATAGAACCCACCTTCAAATGCCCAAGTAAAATTTTTTAAAAGGCGTAGTTTTTGAATTCTGATTGCAAATCATTAAGACCGCCAACGCACCGTTACAAGCGGTTGACTCTTCCTAGGAATTCTTCTTAAAAAGCACTGATTCTTCATTCGTGAAAATGAATGGTGGTAGTTTGCGCTGGACAGGAAGTAATTGCGCCATTTCGCCCTATGCATGCTACATAGCATACGTATTATAACAAATGCGGTATTAGAATTTGAAGTAAAATACACGAGTATTACCACAGACATTGGATACCCGGTATGAGGAAACACTGAATCGCTTTGTATTGTGCAAACTGGATATTGCGAATCGCCTCGATGGCCGCCGTCGACGTCGATTAACGATAAGTTAGTGATTTTTTAAAAATAACCCAAGTCCCGCGAATTAATTTGCGTTCGCGTTGGCCGTAAGTTTTCTAATATCGCCCCAGATGCATAATATTAATATGTTAATTGCTAGGTTTGGAAACGTTTGGCCTTCTCTATCAGTTTAATGTGTGTGTTTTTTTAATGAATTTCTCTGATGATCCCTTTTTTCGTTGCAGGTAAATATGAAGCCCATACCCGCAATAGTATCGCGTCGAGGTGAGGTGTTTACAATTAGTTGTATAGAGGCACTTAGCTCTATTCGCTCTTTGTTTAATTGCAAAGTGAAATGCTCTACGTACGTTTAGAAACGCGGCGAGAATATGTGAAATTGATTCAATATTATTTCGGTAATTTTGTTGAGCGCGAACACGAAAAGTGTATTAGATTGGAAGGCGCATAGGAGTTGGCTCCTCGCCGCTCCTGGCGGCGGCCGCGGGGCCAGAGATGTGAGTGAGTGGGTCGGGCGGTGCGGCGAAGGTCAGTGCTCCAGCGACTCCGGGCGCGCTGGCCCGCGGAGCCGACAGAGACAGTGGGCAGGCCCGAGGCGAGAGCGGCGGCGGTGGGGTCCTGCCGCCGTGCGTGCCTCCCTTCAGTCAGTTCACTCGCAGCGGTGCACGCACGCCGCACGCAGCTCTCGCGCGCAACGACAAGGTACTTACGCCCGCCGGATGCTATGCGCTCGCGGCTTTATTCGCGCGCTCCGTTCTAGTGCCCAAAGGATTTCCTCCACGGAAACGTGTCGAACTAACTGCCAACTCAGCTCTCTTTGTACATAGTTCGTAGACAGGGGATTGTGCTATCTCGACGATTACAAGTGGCCTAGTTGCAGTATTCAGTGTGCCGCGACAATAAAGAAAATTATTGATAATAAATAATAATAATTTTGTTTTGTTAGAATTTTGTATACAACGTATAGTCTGTGCGCTTTGAAACATACATATATTGTTCATTTAGTTTCAGAAAAAGTATTATACAAGGTTGTGCTTATTAGATATATTTTAAAATGAAAACATAAGTTGGTTGAGCTTGTTTAGGTCGTAAGATTAAACCATAACAGTGTAAGCGCGAGATAAGTTCCAAAGTGATGTCGTGCTCGCAGATAGCTAGAAAGCAATGACCCGTCGGGCCTCGCTGCAGCGGGCCAGCGCGGATGGTTTGGGCCATATGGCAGCTCTGCGGCTGGCCATATTAGGGACGGCATCGGCCTGACACTGGCTGCACTTATACGGCGTTAATGCTCCACATAGCGGGCTGCCGCCGGTCGCCTCTCGGTGAACGCCAAACGGGACACTTGTCGTTCACCCTGTAAATAAGCATTGAGGCATTGTCGCGGCCGCACTCGACTATGACGGCGAAACGAACGTGAGTAGTATCGTACCTGCACAAGAGAGGAGGCTCGCGGCTCGCGTTGCATTATGCAAGGCGGCTCGCGGGCCTGGGCGGTTCGTTGACCGCCCACCGCGAAGGCCGCGCCCGCAGCTCGGGATACGCTCGCCTTGCCTTGGTTATTTCGACACGTTTCCATGGCGCGCTCTCGTTGTAGGCAGAGTCGATATGTGCTTTGTGGTGAGCTCGTTGCAGCAACGACATTTGTGAACAAAACAAGTAGGACGCATTTTGACTGATAGTGAAAGTTTTGATCTCAACATGGTGACTTCGAGAATACCAGCATATTCTCTCAATTCGGAGTTCAACAGGGAGTTCAGAAGCTTTCGGATCACGCGAGCCACACCTCGGTCGACCCTCTATGCGCCAGCCATAGTCCCGATCCACGAGTACCCCAGGGTGAGCGTGCACGAGCGCAAGGAGGCGCTCAAGGCTGCGCTGGCCAAAGCCTGGTGCTCCAAAGGCGACAGGAAGAAGCACGATACATGGGCCGCACACGGCGAGCAGAGCCGCGCCGGCCTATGTGCCGCCGACTTCGCGGTCAAGCCGCCTCCCGGTGAAGAGGGCTCTCGCGTCGCGCTCGCCAGGCACGAGTTCGAGAGCAAGGAGAACGGCCAGCCCGCCAGTTTCACGTACGGCCGGCTCGGCGGCCACGGCGTCGACATCAAGGAGACGCTCAGGGCTAACTGCGACCGGGGCCTGCACAAGGATTTGGCCTGCAGCGACTATCTCAACGGTGTTCCTAAGAGTAAGATTAGCTTCGAGAGCAGCTTCATCAAGAGCAGCAAACGCGAGGAGTACGTGAGCGTCGGCGGCGAGGCGGCGCAGCAGAGCTACGGAAAAGCCGAGGCAGTTAAGAGCAAGCTGCTCAGCACAGATGGGCCGAAGAGCGTGACGTGTGGCGCGGCCGAGAAACTGAGCGGCTGCGGCGGCGCGGAACGGCAGCGGCCGCTTACCGGCGGGCCGCGGGCGCTCGTCGAGCAGCGGCTGGCCGAGCGCGTCGAGGTGAAGGCGGCGGAGCTGCCCGCGCTCTACCTCGGCCTCGACGCCTGGACGCCCAAGTCCGCCGCCTTCCGGAGGAGCTTGCGCGACCACGAGTGGAGCGTCTCGTACGTACCTACACGCCACCGCTGCCCTCTTACTAACCCGCTTCTCGTCCGGCCGGGGCAAAATCAGTCTCGGTTCTCAGCCGCGTAGACATCGGGGCCATGTCGCTGGCACAATGGCAGCGATCGGCTCATTGTTGTGGCTTCATTAGACACACACCGATTACAAACACTGAATTATTAATCCTCTGCCCTACAATTTATTAGCGGACGCGTATGTTTTATCCTTCTCATAGCTCATTTATACTTCTCGCAGGCGAAATTTTTATTCTCTTATTCAAAGAATTCTCTTGACTAAAAAAATAAAAGCTTATTTAATGCCGATATTAGTACAGTTTTTGTTATCATGTAGTACGTAGTCGTAGTAATTTATGCAAAAAGTAAGTCAATTGTAACCAATGCGATTAAAATATCGATACTGAATCAATTTATGGTGAACCAGATGCACTCTGGCAGCCACCGGCGATTGCCGCCCGTGCGGGGAGCGCTTGCACAAGCGCTGACTCACCGCTGCCTTGCCTCCATATCGTTTGCGATTACTTCATGGGCTCATTATCGCCAGATAGCTTCGTATGCCTGTTGATTGACAAGCGTTTGAATGGGCCGTTTGTATCTGTCGTCTGTCTGCGCAATGCTTTTTCACACATAGCACGTTGTAGTAACATAGTACGCGATTCGGCCGTAAGAATATCTTTTCTTTGCAATGTCCTAATTATACCACCACTTACAAACACTACAATATTGCATGGAAACTGCATATACATTTATTATATAAGAAAAGAGATAGAGCGTTATTGTGAATTGCTTTTCAAAGTCGGATTGATATGTGCATAGAATGCGTTCCAAGTGATGGCAACGAAAACAATAACACGGCAAACGCGTCGCCGGGCCGTGGGCGCCGCGCGGCGAAAAGATTCGTCTCGATAGCGGTTAGTGAATGTTTCAAGGTCCCGTCCTGCTTTAAGCACCCGCTAAGGATTTGTCAACCCGGTTAGCGGTGACGTCACGCGAGCTTGTCTCCAAGCCGACTCGGTAGCGTGAATTTTGTAGAGCAATTCCCTCCCATCTTAACTTGAAGTCGTTCACTTGTAAGCTTTGTTGGTCCAGCGATGTTGATCGGTTTGTTGCATTTACTTTGATTGTATTAAAGTGCAAAGATTTTCTTTCACATATGAGTATATAGCCACTTCTAAAACTTAACAACCAGGTTTTGTTTTTCAATGTTATGTATTTACCACTATTATTAGGTTAATATTTAGAACTTAATATATTAATCCAAGCAGCACTACCGCTCAAGAACATTTTTCTATGAACTGAGTGAGGATATCGAAAGATTTTAAAAATGGAGATTAAGTGACGTACAAAGTCGGCAACACAATCATTACGCGGACTGTGGCGGTTGGTGATGGGCGGCTGTGTTCTTATACCATACAGGAGACCCACCTACCTGATCCGTTGTCCGCTATACCAAAAGAAAGACCTATTTGCTAATACAAAAGTTTACCTGATGATAGTTAATGTCCTTTGCAGTTAGAAACGTGAAATTGCAAATGTAATATTAGTATGACTAAAAATTGTCTTATATTTGATAATTTGTGTTGCTTTAAAGCTGTTTATGAAGAAAGCTTCATCTCTAGTAATTTCCCGACATCTCGTATTGTCTTATTACACGCGTGTGTTGTCGGTGCCTATAATCAGTTTATAAACTGTCCTATCTGGACGGGTCATGAGTTATGCCTATATGTTCGCACGTTCTGTGTGACATTCGTATTTGTGACTCAGACCAAAGACAATATAATACAGTGCTTCTTCATTATTAGCGTTAATCTCTTGTCACTTTTTGTAGTTTTGTGGGCAACAGAGCAAACGGGTCAAATTCAAAATCATTTATTCAAATAGACCCCATAAGAGGCACTTGCAAGTCAATTTACTCTAGTGAAGCTCCCATTGGTTCGGAAGATACACCTCCACGAGAAGAATCAACAAGATACTCATATGGTTTAATTTTTTTATCGCCTAATTTTCAATTGTTGCTTCGTTTACGTTTAGAAGGTACCAGTTGGTGCATGTGCAAGTTTCCATGCACCTTTGTCCTTTTTGTTTTGGTTTATGTTATGATAAGCTGTCTGAAATAGAGTATTTTTTGTGTCTTGAGGATTAAAGAACAGGTAGTCGTTGGACACCTGCGTTGGTTGTATTGTCGGCTTTTTCGGACGCTTGAAGGCCGATATCCTCATTCGTTCAGCGAACCAGTACAAGTACTGTTTCAGGCTAGTATTCTGTGGCGTCAATGATTCCTGCCCTGAAGAACCTGCCCAATGTGTGCGTCAGCTCGTCAACGGAGAGAAACAATTATTTCGTTTTATTAAACTTTCGGATACGTGCTATGTCGTATAGACGTGTACATACTGCGATTAAGGTATTGAAGCTTTTGTAAACACGCATTCATTTCGCGTACAACCGACAAATGAATATGAGAAGCGGCGAAACTTTCACTATTTGAAGATTTCAATTTAATTAGTACGCCGGCTGGTCGCTCGCCGAGACATGTAGGTACGGCAGACACTTGCGTTCTCAAAATCACGAGCACACCACTGTTATAATAGACAAGAATATTTTATTAAAATAGCCACGGCTATTGGACACGGTTCGTGTTGCCGACGTCCCAAGTTTTGCATTCAGTGCATTTGCAATTCCGTTTTCTAATTGATTCATGCGAGTTTTTCTATTTGCCATTATGTCAGATTTACTTCAAAAATTTAGTGCTTTATGGCAGATCTGTCGTCTATCTATCGATTGAGAGATATTATAGAATTTAGTCTTGCGTTATTCATGTGGCTATTACTGGCCAATTATCTATATTAGAGTTTAGCACTTGGCATGTCAGCATTTTCTATCACGATTATCACGGGGATTGCTCTGAGGATTACCTTACCTGCAGTTAATTTCTGTCGTTACACAACTGAGCGTTTTGTTATGGCCGTTCAAAGGCCGACTGTGCACAGTCGACACGCGGCTCAGCGGTCGATTATGGTGTCCATAGGCGAACTACCAATATCCTAGGTGAGCCTCCATCTCGTTTTCCTCTCTATTTGCTTAAAAACATCTACTTGATACTATACCCTGTGTCCCGCGGTGATCTCTACTGTGACCTAAGTGTGGCCTGCAATCGCTCTAGGCAATTAAACATTCGTTTTGGCTTTTAGAACTCTACGATTTGGGAGCGAGGCAGCCGGTTGTCATTGACCCGAGAGTGCGCGGGCGCTGTGTTCGTTCGGGCTGCACTTTTGTCACGGCTCACAGTGATCGTTCGTCCATTACAACCTAGCCTCGGAGCTTTCTCGCCTCCGACATCCGACGGATTTTCAATCGCTCACGAAATTGATGTAACGAGTTTATTGCCAGCGCCCCACTTCGCATTAAATTTAATATAATAAAAAAAAGTAAACACAAGTTGCTATGCGCTCAAAATAACATAGCGTTTGTGTTTATCGCGTACCTGCTATACAAAACTAATTAAGAGGTTGCTGCGGTTTGCACGCTATTGTCTGGTGTATCATTCAAAGGTTAATATCAAAAAAGGGGGTTTCTATTCGCGAACGCCCTCGTCGTTGCAAGAACGCGATTGAAACCTTGAGTCGCCAGTTCGCGTATAGAGCAAAAAAGCGCCTTGGCTTACCGAAGGAGCCTTGACCAAAAATTGGCTCGTCTCGCAAAAGATCTCGCCTGGCTCGGTTTCGTAACTGCCCGCACTGCACCCGCTGCGCCGCGCGATCGATTCTAGCCGCAGCGCCGCCGCCGGCTCCACTGAAAGCCGACGGCATAACGGCTGCCGTGGCCGGAGGCAGGGGCGCCGATACAGTGCACGTGTTCCTTGTTTCATAAATGAAGTAGTGTTGTTGGACGCGCGCGCCTAAACCTCGACCGCATTCAGAGAGTTGGTAGTGAAGGCGCGACTGCGACGAAGGAAAAACGCGCGCGCTGTATAAATATTAGCAAGTCCAGTCTTTGATTCCGTGTCAACAACTGCACACCGTTTACGCGCCGCGCACGCAACGGAAACTCGCGAAGGAATAATCCCGTTTTTGTCACTTCTTTTCACCTTCTTTTCGCCGCCGCCCCGCGCTCCCGTCGGCCGTAGCGTGTTGTCGCCTGGCCGATGCCTCTCAGCCTTCCTTAATAACGCTCAGGCTACAAGTTTTCAAGTTGTATAGACAATCATTTTTATTTCACATGAAGTTCTAGATCTTCTGTCGGTACTGTGTTGAAGAAACGTACACAATTCTCTTGGAATGAGTCACTTATTATATTGTTTATGTCTTGTATCCTATGTAAGTCAGGCTTTTTAATGTATATACATTTTACACTACATACAGAGAATTCACAACATTATTAACTTTATTTACATACATATTAAACTGACAGAGTCAATATTTTTGTTTCCCTGAATTTGTTGCTATCTTATTCCCGTGCGGATAATCATAATATATCGCTCAAACGCTTTTGATTTCTAAATTTATCGAGGTAAACAAATAAATGTCCAGTTGTATAATAGTGTAAAATGTTGTTTACGTGAATATGGTAACTTTCTTATGTGGACGACGCGCGGCCGCCGGCTTTCGGCCGAATTTCGCTTTCACCGTCATTATTTCGTAAGCGTTATTCAAATGCCGCCATCTCGGGAGAGGGCGCGACGCTCTATACCATTAGCTGAGCACGCTAATGTGCCGCTCAGACGTCTGCTATCTAGACGTGATTCGAGAGCAATTGGAGGCTATGTAACAAACGGCCCAACCTTAAAATTATGAGTTAATGTATCTTTAGAAATTGCAGCCCAGTTCAATCTAAGTACCTTTCCACTTTCAAATAAAAACCATTACTTTCCTCCGTTACCATTTAGGAGCTTTGAAGTAGACAGATTCACAGACGCGACACAGCCTATATAAGAATAAAAGTGTTGGAAAAATATTCTTTCCAAGAACGTTTATGTAACGTATCACAAAGATTGCTTCAGCTCAGCGACCTTGGCATTCGCAACCCGTGCCTGTTCATATCTCATCTCTTGCCAAGTTGTTGGTGTTGTCCGACGATATTGAGGCTACACAGTTAGCTTACATTTCGGTCGTAGCGAAACAATGGCGGCCGCGAAAAGAGGCGCATCTATGACAATGGCCCGCGCGTCCACTGTATGACCGTTTCTGAACGAGTAATTAGCTCTTTCTCTTCAGTGCAATATTCGTTAGGTAGGTGTGTCACCTTGGTTCGTTGTGTTGCCGGATTTTTACACCGCTCAGTGAAACACAGTACAAGTATAATTTCAAGTATAGTTTCACGGCGTTCGAGCCTGAATTTACAATGTGTAAAATGTAAGTTGGTAAACTTTGTAAGTCATTGCGACTATGGCAACTAGTTCCCATACAAATAATTGCGATGTTTTTTTGGTTTTAAAGTTGTCGGGAGCGCAATGAATCCCTTTACCCACGATTAGTGTCGGTAGGTTTGATAAATTTCCCTCAATTGCTCTTGTTGGTTTGTTCAATTATGAACATAGTTCGCTTGATTATTTTCAAAAAGTTTTTACACTCCATGTTTTGATTATGTTCATATAAGTATTGAGCAATTCCTTGTTTTACATCTGTTCAATGCTCTAAACTTTTTCTTTTACTTTATTTGTGGGTGTATTGGGTGGACGCTGAAAACCGGTGCTCATCAACTTATGGTGGGGCGTACGTTTTAAATAAATAAATAAAACGATTGTGAAATGTAAGTGGAAAACAATTTTTTTTACTTAAATGTTTCGTTTGTTTCGTAATTTATAGATTCTTTTCGGTCCACAAGTTGCTTAGCCGGAGAGTCAAGGATCGGTTTCGGTGCGCTTTTGTCAATGAACTCATGTGCTCGGTTCGAAAGTGAACGTGCGGACTGTTTGTTATTCACGATGTGTTGTGTCGCGTTCGGTTTCCTTTGGACGTGATGGCGTCACCGCTCGGCTGTAGCGACGGCGGATCGTCGGCCGCATTAGCATATTCCCGCGATGTCGCCTTTTAACGTTAGGATAAGTGGGACGCGGCACTCCGGAGTGCAATACCCGAACTAACTGCTCACGGCACTAGGCGGCAGAATTTTTGCCGGTTCCAGTATTTCGTCTCAAGTAGGGCTCTTGCGGGACGCACTAAGCGTCCAACTCAGGAGACCAGCCAAGAGGTACATTCTTGGCCTCTTGCCTATTGAGAAATACACAGGCAACATAAGTCTAGTCTCTACACACTACCTAGATTGGGATACTAAGTATGTATCAAACATACCCCCTGCGTCGGCGTACTGTAAGTAATTTCTACTTCACACCAAATATTTTTAAGAATAAAAATTACAAATAATTGAACGTTTACATTCGGAACGAGGATCGAACCCAACACTCCTCGCTTCGTGATGGGCTTATAAAACCATTTACTTAGCTTCGAGGCTCCAGCCGCCAAGTAATATCTCTTTGAATGAATGAGGTGGGAAAGAATAATCGCGGTCTATCACTGATTTCGTGGCGGCACATGAGACCACACAGACACTTTCAACGTTAAAAGTAAAGCTAAACTCACAGACTGTTGACGAACACGCGCAGGTCTGAGAACAGCCAAACTCCGTTCATTTGTTTTTATGCTGTGTTTGCAAACTTTAGTTCGTTAATACTATCAAGTGGGATTAACATTCAAATGCTAAGCGACATTTAAAATCAGATACAGGCGCATGTAATGAAAAGCAAAATGCGTATTGTATTTACCTACATACAAAGTGACCAATCCAAAACAAACCTTTCATATACTTTTGCCCCTTTTTTATGCCCCTTATGCCACTTTTTACTGAACGTGGAAGGTTCGTGTGTCATTAAAGTCGATCTCGGTATTGGGTAGCAATCTCGCCAAGTATCGCAGACCTCGCGACGCACCTTACTCAACTATTCAATTATATAAATACAGTATTATTTATACTGTTTAATTGTTGTTCGTGTTGCTAGAAAAATTGAAAATCTGCCTCAGGTCGCGTTAGATGCAATTGTATTATGTTATAGCAATGTCGAAGGCGGGTACAAAACAAGAGTCGGAGTTTCCTGTTTTACACATATTGCGCTTATCAAAATAATTGAATGCGTAAACATTCCCCTGAGGAAAACCGCAGGTCTTTCAGAGAATCGCGTAATTGGCTTCAGTACTCGAGAGACGGTAACTTCCCGGTCTGCAATCATAACACATACACACTTAATTAATTATTAAACTTTCCGAATATCAAAAATGCTTCTTAAACGTAAAGAGCCGGCAACACAACCACAACCAATGCGCGGAGCGTGGCGCGGTTGTCCACGGGCGGCGGTCTCTTGCCACTTAGGAGACCCACCTGCTCCGTTGTCCGCTATACTATAAAAAATAAAAAATAATAATAATATCAGTGTCCTCCAGCCGTGGACAACCCTAGTCCTTGCTGGGCCCCGATTGCGATGCTGGCCTTTTAGGGATAGGTTTACTTAAGCCCATAAGTAAGGGGAATCGCGCCTTTGTTAATTTGGTCAAGTTATTTAAACATTTAGATACGAGGATCTCGTAGCTAAATGGTTTAATAAGTCTACCATGAACCGTGACGTTTCGGGTTCGAATCACGATCCTGGCAATTATAAATTGTAATTTTATTTCATTTAAAATTTATACGGTCTCTTGAAGGGCTTGACAGTGGTCGGGCGAATGTCTTAATACTATCGCACTCGTGGGAGAGCCATGTTCAAGCATATGCTGACGCACTAATTTGGTCGGCTCGTCCGAAGTGATATGACGGCCTCAAATAATACTCAATTTGAAATGGTAGTTGTACTAGAAACGGTGCTTATACTGTTTCGCAAAGTGAGTGAGGATGTCGGAGCCCCTTAAAATACTGCTTAAGTAACGAAAATAAGCCGGCAACTCAACCAAAGCGCGGAATGTGGCGCGGTTGTGCATGGGCTTGGGTTTTCTCTTTCCAAACAGAAGACCCGCCTGCTCCGTTGTCCGCTATACCATAAAAATAAAAAAAAACAAACTAAACTGTCAAGTTAAATTTGATCGCCGGCGTGCTAGCAGCATTCTAAGGTTCGCTCGCAGCTTTCAAGTTCAACTTATCCACAATTGGCGCTAAAAATGCGCCTCGGCGATTAACATTTACGCCCACCGATATTTACGTGTTGAGAACTTGACTTGGCGACTTAGATTCGTAACAATTTATTTTCTGCGAGTGATACCGCGAGGCGATCGACTTTTTTTGCAATTTTTGTACCAATTTTGATAATGATGTGCTCATCGGTTTAGGCTTGAAAGGATTACAATTACACTAGGGATTGCTTGATGTACTTGAAATATCTCTAAACAATACTTTTCGAATTTAGTAGTTTATTACTATGTAATATAAACAAATATCGAGATTAGCCAAATCAATTTCGTTAATTCCTATTCTATTATTTTACTCGTTGTATGGGGATGGTTACGGATAGAAAAATTGTTTGAAAATGTCTAAAAACAACATTTACATAAAAATCCATGAATCTGTAGTTTATTTATCAACTCCACCTGAACTTCATAGAATTTCGAGATAGTGCTAGCGGATCGAGTTGGATGGCTTAATGCAATCCCTTAAAATGCGCAAACGTACGATTTACGTAGTGCCTTGTCGTATATGACATCTGAGGACTGTCCAACGAGGAAATAATTCGAACCAGCCCGTCAAAACATTAACATGCTCAGACAAACGAACTTGAATATGAGTAAACGCGGTGTTGGCAAGATTCGCTGACACCATATTGATTGAATATAAAAATATAATGCAAAGTGGTACCTATGCAACTTTACATTTACCCCCGCAATAAACCAATTACAGAGTGTAATGCTATTAGCTTTGAGGAGAAAGAAAGATTATCGGCGCGTCGCAGTCCGCTCCCGGGTTTGCTAGCAGACGCTGCGCCTTCGCAAAATGTCTGTTTGCCATATTGACGTAGCCATGTAACCCACACACCACATGTATCCAACGAGAAGAGGAAGAAGTGCAAGTTATTTTAGATTAGTGGAAGTGGCAAAACCATTGATCCGTACGTGCCGGTGAGTTGTGCGACGAGTATCGCTTTCGGCTTAGCTGAAATGTAGGTTCAACTAGCATTCACGGTGTGACGACGCAACTGCGATTATTCGGTTATTAGGCCGCAAACGCTTCTTCTCTTGGCGTGTTGGTAAGCAGTGCGCGGGCGATGCGGGCCGGCAGTCGGTCCCCATCGTGGTCATCGTTGGTTCATGCCCGGCGCCTAGCGGTGCTATTTCACCGTTTAAATATACTTACGCCACGTAATCTCTTGCAGAGTAAACCGTCTCGACGCTCGCAAACGTTGTGCGACCTTGTCGACAGATAAACGCGCTACCTAGCTGTTAGGACAACGCGACTGTAAAAATTTAATTTTTTGGAAGATGGTGTCGTAATTATCACCTCAAATACAATAAGAGGCACGGCACGCAAATGCTGGCCCGTCCTCAGGGCTCTGCTGGCCGCATGTTGCCTGCCGCCGCCGCCCGATAGCCCGAACAATATCTTAGACCCGCACGCCGCACGGGAGGAGAACTCGCTGACGTTAGTAATGTGACTGAATTTTGCTCCTTTGTGTTCGTTAAGACCTCACCTCGAGCGTGTCAACATTTGGCGTGCCCGGCTCACTAACCCTATAGCCTTCCGGTCGCCGATTCCACAGCTCGGAGCACTCGTGGAGGCGGCGCAATGAGCGATCGAAGAGGTCCCACCACCGGCGGTCGCCAACGTCGCACCGGCGGAGGAGGCACCACCGCGACGAGTCCTCTCCGCGGTCGCCCCCTGAACAGGTTAGTCCAACCGTGCCTATACTCTTTATTTTGCGGACGAGTGAATGTATCATTATGTCTGAAGAACCTCGCTCGTCATCATTTACCCTCTACCCTGGTGTCCACCCGAGATTTGCTTTTTCTTCAATGAATAATGTTTACCTTGTAAATAATACCCATTAATGCTGTTGTCATAAGCCAAGACCGGAACCCGTATAATGCGTAAACATGAATGCCTCTCGGACGAATATGCGGGACTGGTTTGGCATGTGTATGCGCGTGCGCATGCGCCTTCGCCCGTGAAGACGCGCGCGAGAGACGGCGACCTCATCACGCTTGCGAGTGTTCTATTTGTGTTCGCCTTCGTCACTTTGCTCGCCTCGCCTTCAGTCAGTTGCGAAGCTGAATCGGCCGCCCAGCGCGTTCTCGCTACCGGCGCGAAAAGTTTATTCGCTGGAAAAGGTTGCGGGCGGCCGCCATGGCTGCCCAGCCGTTGCGTGAACCGCCCGACAATGTGCTCTTTCGCGCTCCACCGCCTTCCCTGCCGCCCATAGTCCTCGTCCCCAGCAGTACGTCGTGCGGCAATGGCATTGAGAACACGGCGAAAAGCGCCCTCCTCGGCTCGCCCGATCCTCTGCCGCATGCCTTCAGCGAAATAAACAACGTCGGATTGCCAACTCTGGATAATCAATGCAATCAAATTATAAATCGATGTATGCAAGGTGACAATTGTGATGCACAATACTCATACGGTGGTGCTATGCGGCGGGGCAGAAGCTTAAACAATATCGTACCAGATTTATGTTTTAAGGAGGAATGTTATCCGACTGTGATACAAAAGTGTCGATCTGAGCCGGATATCTCGAAATATGACCTATATCTCGAGGCTGATGTTATGGTTCACAGTGGCGAAATTCAAGTTCTACCCGCGTTGGTACTAAATAACCCCTTTTATGATAGTTCTAATGCGTACAATCCATCTCATATCAGTGAAAATATAGTTATACTACCCGAAAATTACTTAGCGTTCGAGGATTCATTTGTTCCTTCGTGGGATTATAAACCGGAGCTTCTTGTTGACAAAGATATTAACACTGGAATGTATTATGACGGTTTGCCTCTGATACCTTCGAACGACCCGTGGTCAGTATACAGCCCAAATAATAACCCCTATGAATATTACTCACCTCAATTCGACATGCCCATTGCTGATTGTATGCAATATACGAGGCTTAGTGATCTGGACTTCGCCATCCCTCAGTACATGAGTTTGCCACCTACGGATTCTGACAAAGTTAAAGAGATTGACAGCAACGATGATAAATCTTGTACGCTGACAGAGGGCACGGATACGACAACAGATAAGTTGGAAAATGCTCAATTACCTTCCTCTCTTTCGCCTATAAAAACCAATGATAAGGAAGTCATAGTAGATACCGTAGCGTATAGAGAATCGTCTAGAATTAGTGATGAAGAATCTCTAAATGCAGACACGTCCATAGATGTGACTTCTAGTCTAGCATTCATCCCGAATAGTATAAGTTCAGCGAGGCCAGCGCGCGGCTCCGACGATACCAGCGACGACACCTCGCCGTGCTCCTCCGACTACCATGAGGCATCTGCACTGGACTTGGTCAATAGTTTAGCAGAATTATCTTGTGACAGCGATGAGTATTCACAAAGCAGAAATGAAGCTTCGCCGTTGTATATAGAAGAAAGTAATGAATCGGTGAAGAGGGAAGATGCTGTTGAATGCAATAACAACGTATCGGAGGCCAATGGAAAGCCGAACGCTGTTTCTTCAGACCCACCACAATTCGTACCGTCTAAGGATAATGTTACGTGTGAACCTGTAGCCGATATGACGCGTTCACAAAACAAAGATGTAAATAGTGTAGAAGTTGTAGTCAATGATGCAACTCCATGCGTAGTTGCTCGGAAGCAAACTGATCCAAATGTAAAAGCACCTATCCCCAACGCACCTAAGGAAAATATACAAGTAAAGTTAGTAAAGCCAATAGCTCATCGGCCACTTCCACCGGCTGTACCCCCAGCGTGGCTGAGCAAGCCGAGTGTCAATGTTGTGAACCAAAACGTGCCCCAGATTAACTTGCACAACGCGGACGGTTTAACAAAGGTCTTAAAACCGGCAACGATGATACAGCAGACGCAGCAGCTGAGGACGGAACCGCAGCCGTCTTGTTCGCATGTGCCACCACAGCCCTCGCCAGCACAGATGTGCCACTGGAAACCCGACAAACAGCCCAAGGAAGTCGAGGTCAGCTTTGCATGTTATCATAACTAAGCAGGCCATATTTTAATCAGATACTGCATTTGAGTCGATATCTATGGCAATTAATGAGAAAAGAATTGCATGCTGCAATGACGTGAAATACTAGAAGTTTATATTGATATAGTGAAATCACAAACGCAACGTTTGGTATGAATAGCGTTCTAATAAAAGTACTAATATTAAAGACAGAAATAGTATTCGCCGCGGGCGCATCTATGGCCTACTAGATGGCGCCACGAGTCCGGCAGGCGGGCAGCGCGCGCGTACAGAAATAGCACGATCACCTTCACCTAGCTGATAGTTCCCGCATGCTTGTTGTGATTTTTATCCGCGATTCAAACTCACGCCCGTCGCATTCGCCAGCGACGCACGCCACGCCCACGCGATATGGGATATCCGTGATGGTCGCTGGAAGTTTTATGATGCACCTGCTTTTATGCGACACAAAAATAAATTAATATTTTCAAGTTTTTTGGTGATGTATCGCTTGTTACTTATACTTACTTATTTAAAGGGTAAACTTCCTGAAACATAGCCTATTAGAAAATTTCGTTCTCAAAGAAATTGGGACAAAGTTACGAATGAAATAGATGAATTGAATGCCACGTATTAATTATTAAAAAAATGGGAAAAGAAAACATTATAGATTCCTTTACCTTTGAGATGCAAATTCTTCCACTTCTATTCACAACAATAAAAACATTTACGAGTTAAAGCTATGTCTTCTCCTTCTCTATATACAGAGAATTGAAATATACTTCTAAATTGTAGTGACGTTGTGATTAGTGATTACTATATCCGATTGTCAGCGTGCGAGTGAGCGACAGAGCCGCGAGCAATATTAATCTACTATCATTAAAGTTACGCGGCCTTCAATTGTTTTGTATTGTTAAACAACACCCTTAGATTGAAACTAGATAGAGCCAGTGCGCGTTGGATTCGCCCGCAATTCGTTCCCGTGACGGGTTTGCCGCTGGAATGCCGATCTAGAGGCGTTCCGATGGTCGTTATATGTTTTCCTTATTTTTTAAAAGTATGCAAAAACAAAGCAATGTACACACATATGTAACAGTTTTAACATCTGTATTAAACATACTGACTCTGGGCAATCTTTTGATACCAAGAAAACAACGATCACTACTATAACTGGTTCATATTCTATATATTTATGCACAACACCCGTGCAATACTTCTGTAATCTGAAAATAATAATTACAATAAAAGATTAAGGTTTGTTATAAATCTTATTGAAAGACTTCAATTCAATAAAGTTTGTTGTTTTTATATATTAAATCAGCACGTTGTGCAAGTAAAACGAATCTGCCAATCATCCCAAATGCGATGGCCCGCGGAGAGGTCAA
Organism: Delias oraia; assembly: GCA_018230265.1. Taxonomy (NCBI): domain Eukaryota; kingdom Metazoa; phylum Arthropoda; class Insecta; order Lepidoptera; family Pieridae; genus Delias; species Delias oraia. The sequence goes on along the minus strand of DWCF01002057.1, from coordinate 4,185 downwards.
TATTCCCGAGAAACACAGCGCGTGTTGTATTTTCATTGCGGAAGTGTTACTCACGAGGACACGCCAGTTACAAGTGCTTAGTCATTAGACAAGTTGGCAGTGTTGTTCCGTTTTTCCATCCAAAACAAATGATCCAAGTGCGGACTTCAAACTCTTCCACGATGTCATACACTAGATTCTAAATATTTAACTTGCACGTTAGGAGTGAAATTTATTCATATGCTATAACGGTTAATATTTAATAAGTGAAAATAAATTTTAAACTAAGCTAATGAGTCTTGAATAATCAAAAATGTTAGAAATTTTATTACCCTATTGGATCTTCTGTTCTGTTTTAATAAAATACGAAAAATGTATGTTAAGCTACAAACTAGTGTAAATGAATGCTCTAGCAATATCAATGTGCATACAAAATGTGAATACAATCCATACAAGATATTTTTGTGAAGTTCCGTAACGAATCGTTAACAACGCTGACCTGGGGAGAACCCAGCCAGGGTTCAGGCGCTACTGTAAATGTAAAACTCAAACGTGAACTGAAACCTCACAGCACCAACCGTCATAATTCCACCGGCTCCAGTGTCTCGTTAAGCTTTTCGGCGCTCGTTATCGCACTGGACATTCGACCCAAGAAGCCCAGCCCTGCATTTTGTGAGAAATTTTGACCCAACATTTTTAACACACTCGCCCGGCTCGAATGTACGTGGTAGGCTTATAAGACTGCATAGCTTAGTAATCATTTGCATAGAAAAACTCTTCTAAATCGACTCAGCCCAGAATGAAAATCACGTTCGCAGTCCCAACATTAAAGTGGTAGTGTTTGTTTGGCACTGGCGATAGTCTCCCGCTGCGTTTGTTGTATCGCTCGGCAAACAAGATTATCCAGCGGAGGTCGGGCTCGTTAAGTACAAGGCGCGACCGTGCAGCGTCGCTCGCTTATACCTCACCTGTCTCGATAGCGGAAGACAAATGTGCCGAAGCGGCATGGGCTGTTTAGAGTTATCACTTCTAAATGAGCTTGGGGGGAGGTTATTAAATTTCCATGAGATACCCACTGGCGAGTGCCTCTTATATGCAATACATAAAAATTAAATGATTTAGTCTGCTTTAAGAGTAACTTCATACGTACTTTACTGGCGGCATTTCAAAATGCAATGGCCAGTGTAATATTTCGCGATAATCATACGTACTCGTATTACAACTTGTTTAAACAAATTAGGGTTGTCAAAGCACATGGTTTTGGTCACAAAATCTTTACTTAAGTTTGAATCGTTAAGCAACCTGCTGACTATCAGCTGTCACGCGTAAGCCGCGCTCCGAGGCTGTTCAACTTTGGGCATACCAATCAGCTCGAACCCCGAATGTCTTATACGGGCACTTATACGGGTTTGAGTGTTATGAGCGGGTTTTCGGTTTGAGTCTACGGCGGAACAGAGCGCGGCAGTGGTGCTCGCGGTGTCGCGCGGGTCGTGCAGTTCAACTGTTACGAAACTTACGGCACCTCTTATCGCACCCAGACGGTAGCTTTTTTTATTCATTGCGACTCGCCGATAACGGACGTTATCGGTCGGTTCATGGTCTATTTGCATTTCATTAAAATAAAATTAACAAGATATTATTCTTCTTAGATTATCAATTAAGTGCGGCTTCATACAAAATGGCTTTAATGAGGCCCAATACATCGGTGGAATTCTTTTCGCGGTTTTTAGCTTACCGATTCGTCATACATTTCTGTGTACTCGAGTGATTATTGGTCATGGGAGTCATGTGCGGATAAATCCTGTTCCAACCGAGTTATGTTGTATCACAAATTGTCCTCCTTTTAATTGCCCGTTGTAGCGTCGCTCGCATTAGTTGTCGCTTAGACATCGACCAACGCGAAGTGTCTCGTGCAAGCCGATGCGCGCTCGTGGCACATTTCCACCGCAGCTTGTTTTTGCTTCAACAACTGCATTTCGCCGGGAAGTGGCTGCGCCTTTGGGATGGCGTTAAGTTGGCGACGCTGCTGAGTGAACTGTTTTACGTTTTCGTTGCTATGACTGAGTGAATACGCGCCGAGCACTGTAAGAGCGTAGGATTTCAAAACAGTCGCGAATCAACCGGCCACCCATCCGGTGGTGAGCGCGCTCGTTGCGGTGCCGAGTGATAAGTGCAGGGATGGCGGCCGAGACGGTGGCGAGCCGGGATCCGCTTCGGATACCGCTCCGGCTCACCTCGTTCTACGAGCTGTACAAGCGGTTCCTCAAGGAGCACGGCTGCAAGTGGCACGACGTCGCCAAACTGCTCAACGCGCTCGCCGAGATCCTCTTCGACGTGGACGACCCCTGCACCAAGATTGCGGGCAAGGTCAGTTTGGATCGCGGATGCCCCAGGCAACGCGAACTTGTCCCGACCACCCGAGTGCGTTTTTCTTATTTGCTTCCAACTTATTATGAAATAACTTAAGGCCAATGGATTATTTTCCAACAATCTCAAATTATTTATGAGCTCCAATGGACGGTAGGCATACCGGACACGTGTTGATAGTCTTCTACCTACCTGCACATTCCATTTATATATTTGTTAACATTTCGACAATGTTTTAGATGATTTAGGGCCGGGTTAGCATTTTCTATGTGTATCCAGTGCTGTGTTAAATATTTGATGTTTATCATTTTAATTTTAACAGTAAATATAATGAAATTTGCTATGAACTCATTCGCCACGAGGATAATAAAAGAATTCGTCGATTTGTTGTATACATGTTCGGCTATTGTTTATGGAGATGAATGCGCTTACATAATCAAGGTATGTCGTATTTGCTTCTTAACTAAATAATCCAGTCCCTTAGTGTTGCAAAGTCAGCGAATTATAAAATATTAAATACATTGTAGCTAGTAAAGCGATGATAATGAATTTTAAGCGTTATGGAGTATGCTTGGCCATGGGCATCAGTGATATGAGGAGAGGATCTATCTGCTTAATGTCTAAAATCTATATCAAATGGAGTTACTTTAAAAATGCTCGTGATGACATAATATTGTAAAGTAAATAAATAAATAATCGTCTTCATAAATATTGATAGCACAATTGATTCGTCGGTTCATTCGCTCGGGTATAGCCACCCCCGTATAATATTTTTTCCAGTTTTGCGACATTTTTCCTATCATTTTTTAATTGCATGGTGATTCTTAGATTTTTCAACAGTATAATTATAATAAATGCGTTCGTACCAACGATCTCTTTACTCCTATATTATAATAATATATAAAATCGTAAATAATCATTGGACGGCCTCGTGCAGAGTAATAATACCCACGGCTTACTGAATAGCAACATGAAACACTTTGGCTTTCCTTTCGTTGAGTGAGGCACCTATTGACTTTAGTTGCGTACGAGTAAATTTGTTCATGCATAATCTCTCACCGTCATGGTATTCGTCTGCCCCGTTGTCCGCTGTTTCATAAAGAAATATTTAAAAAAACTCGCGCGAGACCATTCGCTATCGCGATATCGATCAGCAATTACACCGAGGCCATCGAAGGTCGGCATTCATAAACAATGTTAGATATAAGGTACCTAAAGCTGAAAAGTACTTGTCGGGCGAAAGTCGTTGCATGCAGCGCGCACATATTATGCTAGGAATGTGATAATTCCCCGCCGGCGACGCGGCGCACAAATTGTGAAAATTTAATACTTAGATTTTAAGACTTAATTTGCATACATACTCTGGTCATACATTTTAAATTCGCTTATAAACGTCTTAGGAACTATTCACAGGTAGTTCATGAACACGCCCAGATCGTGAAGAGAGATCACGAATGAGATGGCTTTCTAGCCTGGCTTAATTCTTTTATGCTATAATATGTTTGCAAGCTTTTCCAATAATACCGTTGCAATTTTTGCATATCTGTTTCTAAGAAGAAAATTTAATTGTAAAAAATTTAATGATGTTTGATAACTTGTTGAAGATAGTAATTAATAATGTCGCGTGATAATGATTTATTTTCGAATATTTGTTAGATATAAATGATTGGGCATTTAAAATTTACACAATATTTTTACAATATAACGGTATGTTAGAAGCCAACTCAATAACAACTAATCTATTGTTTTGACAAGCAAATATAGTGAACATACATATGTTGCTTATCAATGTTTATAAATATTTGCTACTTAGTAAAACTCTCGTGTTCAGTTATAGGT
>DWCF01002056.1:0-26076 GCA_018230265.1 Delias oraia | reverse complement strand
TCTAAGTAGCAAGTTAGAATCCATTATTCATTTAAAATCGCTTCAAACTTCGTTTTTACACCCGAAAAATAAAAAAAATCCCAAACTTGAATGGACGGAAATAACTAATTACATAAATGTCTTAATAAATAAAATATACAGAAAAACTACATAGAAGTATAAAGAATAGACATGTCGTAGTAATAAAAATATTCGCTTTTTAAATACAGTCTCTGTTACTAAGAAAAAAATCTAACTTAGCATAAAAATAGAATTATTAGAGTAAAATATAGTGTCTTTGTCCTTTCATTATATTAAAACAGTAATTACGTTTCGCAAAAAGTAGCTTTTATGTTTCGTAAACTCACTCGGCGTGATGAATGCGACAAAGAAAATTTTCATATTCATGTAAATGTTTATTAAAACCTAATTAACGGTTAGCCTACCTTCTTGTTCAGCGTTTTAAATGAAAATATAGTGTGGTATTAATACCGGACACGGAAGTTCAAAAAACTTTTACGTATCAAAATATTTGGATTATTCCATAGTTTTACAGTTTTTTTTAATATTTATTTCTCAATTATTAACAATATTTCTCTTTTTAAATACATATTCAAATAATTAAGAGCTACGTGACCGGTCAGTCTTGTAAGCTACCATGACGTCATGGATAACAAATTCAAAAAAATAAAATTTAAAACTTATATTACCTGTACTTATAACATAACTATATCTTATTGTTCACAAGAATAGAAGTTTGTTTGATTAAAATTTTCAACATACAAATTTTATATAGTTCATTTTTTTATAGTTTAGCGGACAATGAAGCAAAGCGGACAAAGAATATATGGTAATAGAATACCGCCGCCCATGAACAAGCGGGCCATGGTTAAACGAGAAATAGGAATAATAAATTATATATTTTTATTCGGATCGAACTCGAAACCTCTCACTACGGGGCTACGTGGTCTTATAAGCCTATCACGAGTTGGACCCAAACCAATGCTTATAAATACTAATAGATTATGTAAATATATTACGCAGTTAGCCAACTGAAAAGGAGTATCCGAACTGCATATGACTTTTAAATTGCGCAATAAATTTAGTCCCACTTAAACGAGATATATCTACATTCACATTGAATCAAATAACGACTGTAACTATAGATATAAAAAAATCTTTGATTATGGTTTTATACTAATTTTTTATGGTATAGCAGACAACGAAGTGAGTCTGCCATACGGTTAGCATTTGATTGTTGGGTAATTTTGATGTCAAAAAAACAAAAGACAATCACTACATGTAGGTAGATGCTCTAATTGTCAAATATGTACTATAGTATGAAAAGGAAATACTTCGTAGACGAATCCAGGCAAAGGCATTTTCATGCATCTGCAGCAAGCTTTGAGTTTCAAAAGAAATCGTGATTAAAGCCCGCGTAAGCGTGGTATTCGCTTTAGGTTTGGTGTTCAAACGTAAATTGAGAGATATTTTCAAATAAAAGGCAATTTTATTGAAATTATTGCACATTTACCACTAAGTAAAGCCTTAATTACGCATTAACATTTACATTTGCATTTTTTTCTCCGTTTTTATTACCAATTTTTCAAATAAACCTAGAAAAGAAAACAGAATTTTATTTTTGCTACTTCGTAGAAATCACAGCCCAGTTCATGCTACACAACAAAAATGAAACTCAGTGACGAAGTACTACATATTCAATCCGCGTACGGTTCCCATGAAAATGGAAAAACGAAGGAAAAACGGATGTCTACATCTCCGAAGCAACATCACGTGTCACTAAATAATCCCGATAAAATCGTTGTTCTGTCACGTATGATCTCTTTATGAGTTTGTTTAGAGGAAACGGAAATACAAGGTCAAGGCTGTATAAATAAGGTTTTAATACGTTTTATTGAGAGCCATAGCGTGCATGCTACGATTTAGACATGTTAGATCGTAGCATGCACGCTATGCACGACGTGATCAATTGTGACTTAATTTACTCGTGAGACAGCCATACTGAAGCATATACCCACCCAGTGAGCACAGGCATACAGCTGCAGCATGCAGCTACATACCAGCTTGAAATTAAATATTTTTATTCACTATTAATACAAAAATACAGCTCGTTGAACCGGTTCCAAGCTAAGCCCACTGAGAAGAACCGACGAAAAAAATTAATTGGGAATAATTTAGTAAAAATAACTTGACTGTATTTCGCTGAGTGAATGAAAATACTAGAGACCTCTAAGTTATACCGCTTAAGCGGCGTAAAAAGACGGTAATATAACCGAAGCGCGTATGCCAAAAGGTGACTTGCTTACTCCATCGGCCAATAAAATAAAATAAAAATAAAAACAAAAGTGATATAATAATGATAATAAGGTTTTTCTTTTAAATTAATTTATTTTCATTAAATTAATAATTAAGCTACAAGAATTACTATGAACGCATATTACGGCGACTTGTAGGAACTGCTACGAAATGAAGATCACTTCCGTTCAGTAAAACACCTCATCAATTCGGATGTTTCCCAAAGGTACAATCGCACAGCATAAAATTGAGAAAGCAAAATAAACTCACACGCAATTCCCCTCTCGGTTGAATTCAATTGGTTCACGTCAATAAGTTAGTTGGAAATAAATTCTCGCCCGACGACATCCCAGTCCGTCTCCAATAATGGCCAACAAGGACTCCACCAAACCCTTTCTATATGTCGCATTTGCTTGTCAAATTTAATTTAATTTTATGTAACAACAATTATTTAAATAGCAATATTTTAGAATACATAAGATAGTATTTAAAAATAATTAAGCCGATGATGTCACATTATATTTACACACTAGCGACCCAGAATTTACTCACAATAATAATAAAAAAATAAACAAGTAAAATTCTTAAAATGTCTAGAACTAAATTTTATATATTTTTTATATTAGAAACGGTGGTAAGAAAGCATGTGGCTTAACTAGAATAAGCGGTACTCCGCCCATGGACGCCCAAAGCCCGTGCCGGGGCACGTAAACATAGATGGCCTATAAGTGATATTATAAATTACAAATTTATTGAATTAAAACATTGTAAAAATAGTACAAAAAGAAATTATTTCTTATGTTATCGGACGTCACTGACAGATATTTTGTAAATTTTATTTTCACATTTTCACGGACCGCTGAGCGGCCTACTCAAGGACGAAATTAAAATGGGCTAAATTGTAAGTCGGGTGGATGGCTAAAATATTGTTATGTGATGTATTTTAAATATATGTGATATATTTTAATAATAATAAATAAGCTATTGGAATAGATCATTGCTATTACTACATTTTGAGAAATAATAAAAAACTTTTTAATAACATTGAAATAATGCTATGAATGAAATCCAAAATGTTTTCACGCCACTTAAATGGCATTTTTAATGGCTTCCGATATCCTCACTCACTCAGCGAAACAGTTGAAGCACCATTTCGAGTACAACCATCATTTCACGCTGAGTATTCTGTGGGCCCGTGGTAACTCTTCGGACAAGCCGGCCCAATTAGTGCATCAGCATTTATGTGCTTCAGAATGGTTCTCCCACGGATGAAAACAATAAAAAGCCAACCAAAAATTTATCAATGCTAAATCAAGTCTAATTATTTGACATTAACAACACTAAGTTTTAGTTTACATTAACAACAAACTAAATAATTGAATTTAATAACTAAGTATGAATTCGCTAATGACATATTTATAATCCGTCTCATTGAAAATGCAATTTAACTGAAACACAATGGCTACCAATAGACTGAATATTTAATATCCTCAGCACAAACATTCAACTTTTATCGTATCGATAACGTTCAGAGTATCTTAATCTCCAAGGAGTTAGGGATGCTTAAAAGAAAATTACATTTTCCGAGCATTATTACATCAAGCGCGCTTACCGAATAAAACGCTATTAAATAAAATTAATTAAAATTATGCGAAAAATTGTATATAAAGTATTTTTTCTATAATTTCATTTATTCAAATTATATTTCTTTTTATTGCTGTTAAAATGTTTTTTAAACTATATGTTGTTGCCGTATGATAACGTGGTATGTTGGAAGGTTTAGTGAATAAATTTACAGTTTTTATTAATATACCCTCTTATAGCAATGCGCAATATAGGCTTTTTAGTCTATTTAAGTGGTAGCGGTAAGAAAGATTCTCAAGTGGCGTCCGCGTACCGGGAAATGCAGAGTGGAATGTCAATGAAAAATGCAATTGAAAGACGAACTCATAAAGGTAACGGGCAATCGCTGGATCCAGTTCACTCAAGATCGCAATAGGTCTTTGGGGGAGGCCAAAGACATGTAGAGAAAGACATGACATATGTCCAGCAGTGAACTTTAATAGGCTAATGCTGATGAAGTCGTAGCGGATTTTAAATTATATTGAATAGTCTAAGACTGCGTCGTACACTGCATGAACTGAAACATTAAGCTGACGCACAAATTGAGGCAAATCATACGAAGTGATACGTTGAGTGAGTGAGGATATCGAAGGCCTTTGAAATTATACATTCAAAGCGGCTCAAGAGCCGGCAATACAATCTCAACGCGGACTGTGGCGCGGCTGTCTATGGGCGTCTTACGATACAAGAGACCCACCTGATCCCCGGTTTCTTGCTACATTATATACAGTAAAACAATGTAACTATTCTGTGAAACATCATTAGGTAGCGAGCTACCGAAGCATATATTAAGAAAAATAACATTCAATATTAATGTACTTATCGCTCGATACAGTCGAACACTTACATTTCCTACCGCACGCAACAGGAATAATTCACGGTGAACAAGCACCTTGGCTGAATATTGCAGGTGCGACGTTAGCGACTTATGTCATATTTTCTTCATTCTATTAGAAAATCAATAATATCTACATATATATTATAACATATTTAATTGATCAAAAACTATTGTATACTGAGTAATTTAGTTAAGTTAGTTATGCAAAATTATTTGTTACAAAGTTCCATAATGGATAAATAAAAATTGGTACCTCTTCGCAACACTGTCATTTTCGTTGTTTGTGAAGTTAGATGTTTCTTTTATCTACAGGAAAGGTCTCAAGGTCACACCGATCGGACCGAAGAAGATCAATCAATGACTTGAGATAAACAAAGCAATTAACTGGAAAGTGTTTATTCTAAGCGACATTCATTTATACTCCGATTTTATCTTGAGTTGCGTTATAGTATCATTTTTGTTGCTTATATTTATTTATCATATATTTTTGTTTGAATGAGCTGTGTGGATTAATACCTGCTGCTGAATTTTATCGTCGAACAACGAGGAAGAGAGTACCGTATTACCTCGATGTTTGTACTTCCACAATTGAGCGTTTTTAAGGCATTTCATGCCGCGCACAACCTCTCTGTGGAATCAGCTGCCAAGGGTATACCTAACCAAAAAGATTTGAGTACCTTCAAAAAAAGAGTGTACATATTCCTTAATATATAATTAATAATATATTAATCATAGAAGAATAAACATTATTTATGTGGTTTCTTTGTTTACTGGTTTGTATTAATTTATTTGTTTGTAATCCAGATATATAAGATACTCCAATATGTTAAAATATTTAAATAGAGCAATCATTTGTTATTCAATTTAGCAAATACGATCTTATATATACTGACGTAACACACCAGTTTCAGTGGGTAGACATAAAGACATAATTGAGGTCTAATAAAATTAGAATAAAGGGTATATTCTTCATGTTAGTACATACAACACCTCTTTATTAATAGCTGTAGATATCATGACAACACAAAAAGCCTTTTTACGGAATGAGGCAATTCGCACGGACACAGAAAATATTTATTCGCTTTTACCTATAAATCATGAGAATTTTTCGTTAATATTTAATAACGGATTAATACGCTTATATGAATATGTATATTCAAACTTATTGATAAATATTTTAAACACAGTTATTAAATATTTGAATTATAAGTACTTGTATCAGCGGTGAAAGCTTTACTTAGTAGTGAATCAATTTTTATTAATTATCAAAAAAACAAGTAAAATGTGTTCGTAAAGTGTCATTAAACAAGATTATATAACGCTGACAAATGATCAATTAATGTTTTAAGTATGTGAAGAAATATATCTACATTTTTTAATACAAAATAAACATGCATTTCATAGTTTTAGTAGCACCTCAAATCGGATTTACAGTATCATGTTATTAAAATATCTCAATCATTTTTACAAATTTTACAAAAATTCGATACGCTGTTTTAAATATTAAAATAATGTTAATGTTCTTATCTAAGTCCTAAAGATAAGAATCACTGACTACCAGCGTGAAATGCCGGCATATAAGTACTAACTATATATGGCCAAGTAAATTTTACCGGAGGTCCAATACGTTTTACCGTCGTACGTATAAGGGGCATATGAAGCCGGCAACACATTCAAAACGCGAATTATAGCGCCGTTGTTCATGGAAGATGGTGATTATTTTAGGAAGAGGGGAACCACTTGCTCATTTATCCACTATATAATAAAAATATAATTATAAGTAATTTCAGTCCATAAGATGCATTACGTTAAAATATAATTAGGAATATGTAATTATTATAACATACTTCAGGCTTCATACATAGAATAACAATTATTGTCGCATAAAAACTTATGATGTCGTTAAAAGTAAAAGCGTAGAATTTTAACCTTATTTTACATTAAAAAGTTAAAAAGTACCATCAATATAACATGCCTACATACTTTAAATTGGGATATTTTTAAATTTTCAAAATTGTGAGCGTTTCTAAGTCATTTGAAATAAGCTGCGAGCAGAGATATTTCGAAACTAATAAGACTTGGGTGTGGCTTTCGAAAAAGAGCGTACAAATCTCTTAAAGGCAGGCAGCGCACTGGCGATTATCCTAGGATTTTGATTTATTACTTATTTATTTAAAACGTATTTTTAAATTAACGAGATTATATGCGAACGATTCATGATTTATATTAATTTCTTTGGAATATAAGTCTACGTAGTCTCTGATTGAAATTTCAGCTATATTTATGTCCTTGCAGACAATATAAACGCTACTTCGTTATATATTCAAGGAGCCTTATTAATAATTATTGCCTATAAAAAGCATCGTTAAAAGTTACTAGCGTGGAGACGTACAACCTCTTTACTGAGTTTCTAACTATTCCCAAGACACAATGTTTGCATACTTCATATTGGTGCATATATTAAACATTACAAACACTTAAAAACTTTCTTGTACACACTTTTTCTACTGCATTTTAAAGTTCAACGTTAACTGTACAATTTATCTTTTCTTGTTATTTTTCAACAAACTGAATTTAAGAGTTTTATTATGTTTGCATTGTGTTTTAAAGTTGAAATAAGTTTTGAAATAACTTTCTCTTTGGAATATTGAATGTATTGAGGAAAACATAGATTTTATTACAGATTCGTAGTGACATTAATTCTTGAACGGAAAACTCTATATTCAGCTTAAAGTGATAATCTCTCGAAAATCGAACCCAAGAAAGTGATGGTCTTAAATTGTATATTCAATTTGACAATGTTAATATTATAATTCTAGTACTCTGTATATCAACTTAATTTGCAAGCAAATCTCCATTTAATTAAATGAAAATTATCTAAACTTCGAGATTAAGATTCCGGAGCAATTAGTGTCAAACTTATCCACAGTTGGCAAGGACTTTTAATCAATTGAAGAACATTGAACCTAGAGGGACTCATGGAAGGATTACTTAGACAGAATGTCTGTTGCAACAGTTCTACAGTTAAGGAATGTTGGATTACAAATGGTAAAGGCACTGACAGAGGTATGTTAAGTATGTTTAATCGTATGAATGTCAGTATTTTTATAGGGTTATGGATTTTTTTTAAATAAGAAAAAAAAATCATTTTTTTTTAAATCGAGATGCTACCGAGTCTAAGTATAAGAGATCTTTCGCGCATGGAGCCTTCTAGCTTCTTTTGGACAGCGGATGCATATCCGTCCTTTTAGGCATAGGTACGCTCTTTTATCCAATGTCCCATAGTCGTAATGGTTTGGAAATAACTCTGCAGGCAGATGTTTACGCAAAGCGGTGTTGGGCGGCACAAAATGGTATAAAAAAATTCAATATTTAAATTATAAAAACGATAGTTTCTTTCTAACATAACACACATGTAAATTGCGATTGATAAAACTAAATTGAATTCCATAGTTGGTAAGAAGTTTCTGGAGAAACAACGTATAAAAATAGTGTAAAACAATGGACTACAGTAAATTTTTTTTGTACACAATACCACGTCCATTAATGAAATTATTTTACGCTATATTGCCTTGACATTTTAACAAAGTTTGCTTTAAGCTGTGATGGACGAGTTTTACAAAGTTTTATTATTAACGAAATATTTGATTTATTATTATAAAGTAAACAGAATGCAAATTTTGTCATACTCATATAATCTTTAAATTGAGTTCAATCTATTAAATCACAAAATTTGTTAAAGTTTATCATAATGTTGGCCTAGTTACTAGACTATATGTTAAAAATATAGTGTCTAGTAATTTAAAGCATATTTTAAGCATTATTCTATAATTATTAAAACGCAACATATAATTTTAAATAATACATTTTTAATGATACTTTATTCTACTACAAAGTTTGTAGATATTGAACCGTTTTGATTAGTCTAGTTTGTATTTAATTATATTAATAAATAATAATATTTGCACAATATATAATCTACATTTTTAATGAAAAAATTAAATCTACATTAAATTGGAGAAGCTCATCCAATGGGGGTTAGTTTCGTACATTTTAAGCATATTACACTTTCTTTTTTTATGAAAATCAGGAGGCTTACCTAGGATAAGCGGTCTTTCCTGGGCCCATGGAAACTCCTAGCCTTCTAAGGCCGCGATAAGTTGCCGGTCATTTGGGAAAAGGTACGCTTTGTTCTTCAGTACATATATATTAATTACGCAGCACTGACAAACCGCGCTCTATAATAATTTTATACTGACCGTAAATAAAAATAAAATATTAAAGTAGATGATACCAGGCAATATCAACTAGTTTTAAAGGGTTTTTATGTTAAAACCTTAAAGGGAATATTTTAGAAACATTTACGGGCACATGTGTTTTTAGAAAGATAACTTTATCCGACTACCCTCATTATGTATTTTAATAACATAATATGACAACATTAATGTCTGTTGCGACGGACGACGAGCTAAACAATATTTGACAAAAGTTTCCTGGAAATATAATTATTGCTAAGAAAATGACTACTTACGGTGGCAGTTATATAACGACTCCATGACATCTATATACAAGAACCTTATTTCAAGGTACTTAAAAACATGAATCACTTATGAGCGATATTTTTTTAAATTACACACAACACATACATCTATCTACTTTAATTTTTCTAAAGTTTTCATTGGTTTTATTTTTGTTTGATTTATTTACTTAAATTTAAAATGTTTTCCAATTCTTTTTCCGATTTCAACTTTGGTTTTGTTATCTCAGTTTCAGGTATAAGTAAAAGTATATGAGTAGGTATCAATATAACTTCACCCGTGGGGGAGTCATGCTGAAGCATATGCGGACGCACTAATTGGGCCGTCTCGTCCGAAATGATACCACGGCCTCACGGAATGCTCAGCGTGCAACGGTGCTTGTACTGTGTTTCGCCGAGTCAGTGAGGATATCGGAAATCCTTATAAATGCCGCTTAATTGGCGTAAAAAACCGGCAACACAACTAATGAGCGAACTGTGGCGCGGTTGTCCATGGGCGGAGGTGTTCTTTTATCATATAAGAGACCCACATGCTCCGTTGTCCGCTATATATATATATATATACATATATGTTGAAATATATCCTAAAAAGGTCGTCGTATATATAAATTATGATATTATATATAAATGATGTCACAATCCAAACGGCAGTTATAAGCCGTTAGCGAGGACCTATTTTTAGGATATATTTCAACATAAATGCGTTTGTACAGTCATAAATTACAATAAACGAAAAATGTAACTATTGCAGTATCAATTGCCGAACATTGATTTGGATTGATGGCGATCTGAAAACCCGCAAGCTTGGCTTGTTTTTGTAATAGCAATTTGTTTTGGTAAAAATATATAAAACAAAAAAATAATTAAGAGATTAATTGAGAAAGGATCATCACTCTAGGTTTTTTGTTTTATTGAATGTATAGCGGGCAACGGAGTAAGTGGATCTTGTCTATGGTTAGAGACCGCCGCCCATGGACAACCGCGCTACAGTCCACGATTTGGTATATATGATTTTTGTGCCGGTTGACCGGTATAATTTCATGGGCCTACGATATTCTCACTCACTCAGCAAAACATAGTACAAGTACTATTTCATGATATTCTGTAAGCTCCTGGTATCACTTTGCCCGGCCCAAGTATGTGTCGAGTTTGGATTTGTATATACTAATATATGAGACTTTATATAGCACTTTCAGGTTACCAACTCCTGATGTTTACTCAATTAAAATCGCTAAATCAGGATTCAAAACCATGTAAAACAGACGTATTAACCATCAATCTGAGAAGATGGTGTTTCATATTAAGAACTAAAAGACAGAAACGATTAAACTAACTATTTTCTGTTAAAATCATTGTTAAATTTATCGCTGGCACAAATTGGATTCCATCAAATGAGGTTAAGCAGTATTAAGATCTATCTTTAGCTGCCACTGAATTGCAATTTTAATGGAAACTTTTCGAAGAATTCCAATAGTTTTTAAGACAAATCTAGTTTAAAAAGTAGAACCAGGCCGACTTTTCAACTACATCAACTTAAATGCGAGGTCGCGTAAACTTTATGTATTTATAATAAAGATATCCATGTGTTTGTCATTTCATATTTTATCATTTTCTTTTTTTTATTCTATAGCAGACAATAGAGCATTCAGCAGCAGGTGGGTCTCCTTTATGGTAAGAACACCACCGCCGATGAACGAACGCGCCACAACCGGCGCATTGGTTGTGTTGTTGGATTTTACGCCGCTTAAGCGGCTTTGTTAACAGCCTCCGATATCCTCATTCACTCTGCGAAACACTGTACAAGTACTGTTTCACGCTGAGTATTCTGTGAGCCCGTTGGTATCACTTCGGACGAGCCGGCCCAACTAGTGTGTCAGCATTTGCTTCAGCATGGCTCACCCATGAACAAAATTTCTCACATTTATAAAAGAAACCCTATATATTTAAAAGACTGAAGAACTTTTAAAGCATTCTGTACAGTGCACCGTCACTCTGTGTAATCACCTGACTGAAGAAATAAAAAATAAAAAAATAAAAAATATTTCCAAACTAATAAGACTTCTACTAGTTTGTCTAACTTGGAGACATTCAAAAAAGACCGAACCTATCACCTAAAGAACGACAACGCACTCGCGGCCTAGTAAGACAGTCCATGGACAGAGAACCGTTTATCCTTGGTTAAACTCCTGCACGTTTGCCTCCCGTATTTTATCAAAAAAAGCCTACTAACACATCCGTGGTCCAATTATTGTTGTAGATATTTCAATAAAAGGCTTGAACAGTTAAATTGTTTAGGTACGCTTATGTTTTAATAAAATATAATTACACACAGCTACATTAAACAATAAATTCACAGCAGCAACGGCCATTTCCCAATGGTTTTTATACTAGAAGTTACAATATTTAACATTGGGATGGTATTTTAACAATACTTCTATTTATAAAAATCAGTCGGAAAAAGCCGAAAACCTAGGATAGGATTGTCTACGCCTATGGACATCCTTAGTCATGTCAGGGCCATGCATTGCCGGCTTGTAAGTGATAGGAGTGCTCTTTTTTTAAGGTCTACAAGTCGTCCAATTTCTTTGGCAGGCACAAGCTACTACAGGCAGCTGGTTTCACTGAGTGTTGGTGCGGTGAACAACGTGCCAAACGCAAAAAAAACACTTAGATATGAAACAAGAAACATTTTAATTTACATTTCAATACAGTAATAGTAATTTATAATTAATGTTTCTTTGGCATCCAAGATACGAGGTTAAGTGTGGTCTGGACTTTGTTGAAGTTGGGAATAGTTCTATCTGTCCTCGGGACAGGCTATAGACAAAGATTGTAGGCTGCCGGGTAAATATCTGCCATGCTGGTTACAGTAAAATTATTTATACATTGGTGCGAGAAAGCCTTCAGCTTTCGAAATAAGCGCAATTATCATAATAATAAAGGAAGCGCTGTCGTAAACTAGTGAATAAAATACATTGTTAAATAAGTGACAATGTGGCGTAATGCAACGTGCAACTTAAAAGCTGGAAAAGTTTAATGACCACAATTGTGCCTTAAATATAATTCCGTAGGCTTCCATTGGTTTTAATAAAACAGAATTCAACATTTTACATAAAACGGACCAAATTTATAAAATAATAATGTTTTATATCGAAGTTAATACATAATTTAACCATTTTAATTTTTGATTCCTGAGAGCCTCGTAGCTTGATGGTTTTCAAAGAGTACCATGAAGCTCGAGGTATCGGGTTCTAATCCCGGCCCGGACAATTATAATTTAATTTATAATATATTCGGTCTCTGGATGGGCTTGAAAGTGGCCGGGCGGGTGTCTTAATACTATCGGACCCATGGGAGAGCCATGCTGAAGCATATGCTGACGCACTAATAACGTACTAGGCTCACAGAATACTCAGCATATAACGGTACTTGTACCGTGTTTTGCAAAGAGAGTGAGGATATCGAAGGCCCTTAAAATGCCGATTAAGCAGCGTAAAAAGCCGGCAACACAGCCATGCGCGGACTGTGGCGCAGTTGTTCATGGGCAGCGGTGTTCTCATGCCATATAAGAGACCACCATTTTCCGCTAAGGAAAATACGCACATAGCATGAGTTTTCAGTATCTTTAACAAGTATCATTACTTTTGACTGTCACATTTACATAAATTTGTGTTTATAGTGTGGTGTAAGTGGTTTTATATTTTTAATGATGGCAAGAATTATTACCACCATCCAGACATGTGCAGTATTTATCCTTTTCTTCACGTTATCGACTTGTTACAGGGATGAATGTTGAGAAAAATTTATTAGGACTACGGTAGCCTCACTTAGAGGAACATAGAACGTGTACAATTGCACGCCTATACTTTGAACCCGATGATTCAGGACGAACTGGCCCAATTAGTGCGTCAGTATAAGTTTCAGCACGGTTATCCCACGGGAAAGGACAGTGTTAAAACACTAGCCCGGCTAGTCAAGCTCTTCCAAAGACCGAGTACAGTTTACAAATTAAATTGTAAATTGTATTCAGTACCGGAGTTGTACCTACGAGAATTGTAAAAGGGTAGCTTACAAAACCACTCGTCCAAGACGCTCTTGAACTGCTTAATTACTTGAATTACTTAAATCTTTAGAATAACTACAATAATAAATCATATTATTAAAATAACATCAAATTTTATAAACCAAAGGAAAAGTGAAGAACATAATAATTTTGTATATATTAATTAGTATTACCAAGTATGTATAATTGCATTAAAATGATTTTTGCTGCGATAATTATAAATATTACTTAAACCTACAAAGTAACTACAATATTCTATCAAATTATTAATATAGCAGCGAATTTCATAAACCAAAGGTAAAGAGTCCAGAAAATATTAATTTTGTATATTAGTATTAACCAAGTAGGTTTTATTGGTTCAAAATTATTCTTGCTGCAATTATTATCTGTATCACGAAAGAAATCTGGCCTACGAGCAACAAATTATATTACTAAAAAAACTCAGCAATGCATTGAGAGTTTTGTGTAGGTAGCCAGCCATTTTGATACTACATACAATCGCGACGGTACAAATAAAAAATATCTATATTTTGATGTAGACCATACGTAGAAGTTTATCCAACATAAAAAATTAGACGACATAAACCAACACATATTATACTTACATAGCAAAGCATTTCTATTGTTTGATTTCAGTCTTGATTGACTCAGGATCCATTCCAAACGGTTTATAACTAAACTTTCGAACAAAATCAGCTTTAAAAAAATGACATACCATAACTAGAACAAAAATTACAATAGAATTAAAGTTACTTTCGTATTTATTCAGCGCACTTGTAACACGTGCGACTCTCTCGGCCGCATGTAACGGACTGAAACTTTCTCTTACAATAATTATACTCTACATAACTAGAGCCGACCCCTTTGGCGGCAACTTTTGCGCGTTTTCGTTTTGTTTGAATATTATAAACACCGAAACATATGAAGGCGATACGACAGTATTTTAATTTTTGTATTTAAAATGACCGACGATCAATTAATTGAGTAGGTAAAACGATATCCTGTTCTATATGATAAAAAAAATATTCGTCGCGTTTTAATAATATGTTTTGGCTTTAATTTAAATACTGAGCATTATTTTCGTTTTTTTTTTGAATAGCTCAATTTGAATATCGCTTTGTTTGGTCGCACTATCACAAACTTGAGATTTTATCTGCTTAGCATGTTTTAAATGCACGTTTATTAATTAACAATGGCCGTACATTCTACGTATGTGTGCCTAAGTGTGAAATTCAATCAGTAGTGTATGCATTATATTATAAGAGGATTTATTCAGATAGCTTACAGTGTAAGCACAATTAGAATAATGATATAAAATAAGTTTTTTCTTAATGATTATTGCTAGTTACTGCATCATCTGTTTGCCTTCTGGCGAAAGCCTTCTATAAAATCCTCCATTCATTCGCTCATTGCTTTTCCTGGCGCACGTGACTATATTTACAAAATTTTATTTTTATACATATATAATAATTTTCATGGAAACAATATCAACGTCGGTTATAAAAATAATTATTTAACTTTAAACCTAAATACAGATTATATTTGTAAATATATCTAATCGTATATATCGTTTTAGTATTTATGTATGTGTTTGTTTGACAATTTTTTTCTTATAAATACAAAAGGGCAACACACAAAAGGCTCTCAAAAATGCGTTTTCCATTCGTAAACTCATGGCATAGCTCCAGTAGGGTCGCTGGTATATTACCTAACAGTTTTTTTTACAGAAATGAAAAAATTCAATTTTTGTAAAAATGGGGGGTAAACAAAAAGAAGCCTCACTAAGTATGAATAGTCCACGGTGATGATAACTTACCTTAGCAGAACCACGTAAACGTTGCAATTCTTAAAGAAATAGTAACGTTCTTTTTTTGAAAGTCTCTAAGTAGTATATGGGCTGGCCATAGCGTTCGACGAACCGACAACCGATGGGGAAGAAAGGTTCTCGGGTGGCATCCGCGTACCGGGAAACGCAGAGTGGGACGTCCCGCCACGCAGTGCAAGGACGATCTCATGAAGGTAGCGGGCAACCGCTGTTTCCAGATAGCTCAAGATCGTAATGGGTGGCCGTCTTTGGTGGAGGTCTATGTCCGGCAGTGGACTTGATAGGCTGATGATGAAAGTAGTATCGAATTAGAAATACCTCTACAAATAGCTGATTCTAAAGAGTGGAATGCGCGGCAAAAATGCTTTTAAAAACGGTCAGGTGTAAAACAAAAACATCGAGATGATATGAATGAAACTTCGTTCACTGGCTTAATGTTCGATGGCCAAATTCAGCTACAGGTATTCATCAGAAAATCCCACACGATAAAAGATATCTACTCTTTTTTGAAGGACCCTAAGCAATTTTGGTCACATAAATAATATTAAAACATCTTGCCAGAACCCACACTGTTTTATCTCTTCCCTAACATCCACAATCCATACACTCTATAGATATCAGTTTACGACAGCTAAACCAGTAAGCCAAGTGTTAACATGAACTTGACAAGCAAAGCTGCCAGATTACGCACCAATCCGCTACAGATAAGCCTTGTGCTTTTTATGTGACTGGATAAAACGGATTGAATATATACGAATACAAGTAAACCAATTTTATGTGGAACTCATAGTAATAAAATGTATGTAGGTAGATATATAAACAACATTTAAATAGAATTAGCCTAACGCATTTATGGTATATCGGCCAACGGAACAGATGGGTCTCTTATATGGTAAGAGAATACCGCCGCCCATTGACAGCGGCACTACATTAGTAGTGTTGCCGGTATTTTACGCCTCTTATGCAATATTTTAGGGGACTCCGATATTTTCACTTATTCAAGGAAATGCAGTACTAGGACCGTTTTACGCTGAGTATTCTATGAGCCCGTGGTATAACTTCCGACGAGCCGCCCTAATTAGTGCGTCAGCATACCCTTCAACTTGGCTCTTCCACGGATACAGTACGGAAAACAGTATTAAGAAATTCGCCCGGCTACTATCAAGGCCTTAAAGAGACCGAGTAAATAATAAATAATATTATAATAGTCCGGACTGGGATTAGAACCCTAGACTTCTCATTTCAGAGTAGACTTAACGTCAATTAGCTACGAGGCACTCACACTGCATGCGTTTCATCAAAATACTGTTTCCATTATTAGAATATTATAAAAAGTTTATTATATTTTGGAAGTAACACATACCATCCCTGTCATCAAAAAACAATTTCAACTTACGTTCTGTAACATCCATCACGTTGAGGAGTGTAATATACGTTAACGACATATTATTACAACGTAATATGTATGGTAATTATAAAAATGAGAACACACTAAAGATTTATTATATCATAAAAAGTCTAAAAAATAATGATGCCGCTAAAATAGTGTTTTAAAGAGTTTGTAAAGATATAAAAACTTTATAAATTCAATATAGAGAGATAATTCTAAAAAAGTCTATAACCAAGTAAACTCGATTTAACTTTAATAAAAGAAGCAGTCTAATATTTTACACTAATAGCCAATAAAATGTTAACCAACGTTTTCCCTTGAGAGCCGCGCTGAATCTTATGTTAACGCACTAATTGTGCCGGCTCGTCCTCAGGCTTACATAATACCAGGTTAAAAAGTACTGTGTCTCGTTCGTGAACCATTAGGTAATAGACACCCACTAAAGGTAGGCGTCCACAAATTGGTATTAAAATCGGTCGTTGTATGCTTTGTATAGAACTTCATACAAGTGCGTCTACCTATCTGTACCGTGCGCAGTGACCGGCAATGCCGACGCCGATGCTCCGAAAGGGAACTTTTGCGATGCGTGCTGATGACGTCATACGGAATGCTATCGTAATCTTGGCGTCGAACGGAAACACTATCACGGCCGGCTCGTGTGAAGTAATACCACGTGCTCACAATATAGGAGCGTAAAACAGTACTTTTACCTACTGTGTTTAGCTGAGTATGTGAGGATATCGGAGGCCCTTGAAATTATACCGTAAAAGCGTTGTAAAAATAAAGCAGCACAAACAAAAAGCCTGAATTGTGGTTGTCCATTTGCAGCGGTGATCACTTACCATAGAGAAGACCCACCTGCTCCGTTGCCCGCTATACTGTAAACACAATTTTTACCATTTGCCCCAACCTCTTTTATAATAAAAAAGACTGAAATGCAGATCATTTAGTGTTACAAAAATCAACGTCGAACACTCACTAACTCTCTAAGCGCTAAACTTATTTGCCAAGCCTACTAAAAAAATACTATCAATGTATTGTAAATTCGTTATAGATATATCGCCTACATACGATACGTCCTGGTCAGTGTGAAAAATCCAATTTGCATGCAAAACTAAACAATGCCACTTTTATTTATTGTTTATTCTGTCGAGAGGGTTGTATTGCAACGGTAAAAAGTCAACGAAAACAATGAAAAGCTGTCGCTACAAGCAAAAACAGTGAAGTAGCGATTTTTGGTAGAAGAGAGAGACGGGAGAGCCATGCTGAAGCATATGCTGACGCACTAATTGGGCCGTATATACATATAATATATACGGCACAATTATAAACAATAATATAATATAATAAATTAAGCTTTTTACGCCACTTAAGTGGCATTTTTTTAGGGCCTCCGATATCCTCACTCACTCAGCGAAACACGGCAGAAGGACCGTTTCAAGTACAACTACCATTTCACGCTGAGTATCCCGCGAGGCCGTGGACGAGACGTGACTTCGGACGAGCCGGTCCAATTAGTGCATTAGCATAATACTTAAACATGGCTCATCCACGATGATATCAAAGGTTATTTATTTAATTTGTATCGGTAACTATCGCGTATAGGGTCATTTGTTGATTTTTTAAATAAATTACCCTTCTGTTCAATAAGAATATAACAATTTATTGTGTAGAAAGAAATTTTGCATGCTGGTGTCTGGTTTAGTAAGAGATCAACGGATGCGATATCATCACTCATTCAGCGAAATACAGTACAAGTACTGTTTCATGTTGGTATTCTGTGTGCCCGTGGATAATCTGGGCCAATTATTGTGTCAGCATGGTTTTCTTACGGCTAAGAAACTCGCCCGGATACTGTCATGCCTTTACATTGAATAAATTATAAAATTTATTTAGACATGCTTTTGACCCCAATACCACTAATTTCACGGTAGCTTACAAGCCCGCTCAACGACGAGGCTCTTAAATGTTTTAAAAATTTTCTCTCATATCAAAGTAGGTTCTAAATAAAAATATATATACCTAATATATATATTAATTAAATACTAATATTATTTTAAATATATAAGTACAAGTCAAGGAAATGAAAGGACTTATTCTAAAAGTTTCTTAGACTAGTGCTTCTTCATCATCATCAGCCTATCAAGTCCACTGCTGGACATAGGCCTTCCCCAAAGACGCCCACCTATTATCATCTTGAGCGATCTGGATCCAACGGTTGGCCGCGGCCTTCATGAGATCGTCCTTCCATCACGTGGGGTGCTTCTAATAAATAGGAAAACCACATTTTGGAGTGGCAGTGGTTTTGTGTTAATTAAAATCATTCAAGTATGGGGTTGATAGTAGTTTGTGAATTAAAAAAAATAAAATTAAGAAGTGATCTTTATACAATATGATATTAAAATAAATAAAGACTTCATTTCATTACCACATTTGCCAGTTTACTTCCAATAGGGATAAAACCAATATTCATATAAGTACAGAATGATAGTTACTTTGTTTGCAAAGAAAATTATGAATACGCATAAACCTATTCGCCATAATTGATATTTATGGCCCATAAGATGAATTGCGAATCATTAATGTTTATGAATCATAAACTCACTTTTTAATATAATAAAAAAAACCATTTGACATATGACCACGGGACAATATGGTCATCCTAAAAAATTAAAGTGACAGACTGTTCACGAAATCGAGCAGATCTGAGAAAAAATTTATAATGTGTTATATTTATGTTAGAATTAGGAAGTAGAGTTAATCACGTCAAACACCAAGCGATGACCTTGCTTAAGAACTCTTGTACTCAGAAATATTTTTATATAGTATAGCGGACAACGGAGCAGATGGGTCTCCTATATGAAAAGAGAACACCGCCGCCCATGGACAACCGCGCGAAAGTCCGCGCATTGGTTGTGTTGCCTGCTTTTATGTCGTTTTTAAGGGCCTCCGACATCTTCACTCACACTGCGAAACACAGCACAAGTACCGTTTCACGCTGAGTATTCTGTGAGCCCACTTCGGAGGAACCGGTCCAATTTGTGCGTAAGCATATCCTTCAGCAGGTCTCTGCCACGGGTGAAAAAGTATTTTCTTTTGTTTCTATACTTCATTTGAAAATTTGTAGAAAACGTATAAAATATACTCATAGTGATATTTTACTACGATTATTTTGCAGCAACAATTATTTACATAAAACTGTACACACCCACAGAATTCATCATAAAAATAAGTAATTTATCTAATTTAATAGTATCATTCACCAAAATGTGTTTCAGCATCATATTGCCAGATCATAAAACTAAGCAATTTCTTTAGGACCCGTTCATCAGAATAATGGCACTAGCAAGATTAAAGTTGGTAATGGGTCGAAAGACTAGTGACAGAACTTAATCCACTAAAGAAAAAAGTTTACAAACAACGCGCATTGCAAATTGAATCTACCTTACGACTTTTGTTTGGGTCATATCGTGGAATGTTCTCGTTCAACTAGCGAACGTACTTTAAGGCATTCTATACCGCGCACCATCATTCTGTGGGATCAGCTGTTCGCAGAAGTTTATCCAACCAATGCGACTTGGAGACATTATAAAAAAGAGCGTAACCTATCCTTCTAAAAATAAGTTCACAAAAATCACGCATGAAAGGCCAATAAAAAAAAGGAAAATATATTATAAATAATATATTTATAATATATTTTTATATATTTAATATCCTATATTTAATAATATCCTTATATATTTATATATATAATATAAATATATAAGGAAAAACTAAATAACTTTCGCTTCACATTTAAAACGTCCCCCCATTTTCGGATACCGAGTCCCTGTTACCGAGCCATAATAGGATTAAGTAATACAGTTAAGTCTTCTAAATCCGGTTACAATCCTTTGTGTTTATTAACCGGAAACAGGTTGAAAATTTACTCAAACAATGGAAATATAATAAAGTGCGATGAGCAGCAGTTCGCGTAACTCTTCAGTGATTCGGACATTAATAATTACAAAAATTCTCCATATTCAATATTTATCCATATGCAACAATTAATAATTATCAAATAATAAAAAAGTTACCTCATAAATACAACAAGCTATAGATTAACGTACAATTACAATTAAAATTTATATTTAGAAAAAGTGCATATTGTTATTTTTTTCATATAAAATACATTTTTTAAAAATCCTACTTACTATGAGTGCCTCGTAGCTTAATGGTTTCAAAAGTGTACCATGAAACGAGAGGTATCGGGTTCGAATCCCGGTCCGGATAGTTATGTTTTGTTGTCTCTGGAAGGGCTTCACAATGGCCGGGCGAGTGTCTTATTACTTTCGCACCCAACCAACAACTATTATTATTAACGTAGCACGGTCTCTTCACATACATATTGAGCGATGCCACAAACCACTGTAGGCTTGCGTAGCACTTCTCGCGATGTATAGAACATTATTGCATTCCGGTGGCAAAAACGTTAAGTTATGTGACGTATTGTTCCTATTTTGCGAAATGAACACGGTAAATTAATTTCTCGAGTTGCTAGATATGAAATTTTAAACATTTCAAAAGTTACTTTCAAATATTATGTTCGCGTTTAACTTAGTTTGTATTCAGTTTAAACTATTACGGAGTATAATGCTACGAATCTGTTCATGGATCATCTGCTACGGATGGTGCCGTATGGTACGAACTATCATATTATGGTATTACTGGCTGATATAAGACAATACTTAATTTTATTAATTAATAATCGAGTATCTGTTGCATGACATTTTCGAATGGTTTACTTGTGAAATTACTGATGAAAGATTGAAGGGCATATGAATAAAAATCAATATCTAACTATATCAATATATATATATTTCGATATAAAAAAAACTAGATTTAAAATAAGTATTGTAAATTAATGTTTTTTTATGAAAATCGAGATGCTAAGGATAAAGGGTATTTATTTCTTATATATATTTCGTAAATATATTACTAGTGCGTCTAGTACGTGCTAGTGCTGTGGAAGCATTGCTAGCCGTAAGTTAGCTAGAAGTTAGGCTAAGTAATAGCTTTTATGAAAGTCATATTGGTTTAGAAATACCTCTACTGGTAGTTAATTCTACAAAACTACCTTCAGTATGTATAGGTTAAATCTCTTAACATTTAACTATGTACAAAAATTATGGCTTCATTTGCAAAAAACGTGTTGAAGTCAAATTAAAAATTTCAATTTAATATATGGTGTACGACGTAGGACATTAAAGCTCATTAATTGGAAATAATAATTCATTAAGGTAAAAAAGACAAAGAGCAAACGAATTTCTTTGTCAACGTTATTCTTTTTAGCGGACAAGGCTATAATTTAATACAATTTAATTAAAGCTATAAGGCTTTTATTACCTTGGTTCTTTGGATATTAAAATTATATAATAAAACGATGGTCTTATATTGTAGTTTAGATAAAGTGCGGCGTCAAAAGCCGGCAACACAACCAATGCTCGGACTGTGGCGCGGTTGTTCATGGGCGGTGATGTTATCTTACCATATAGGAGACCCACCTGTTCCGTTGTCCGCTATAAATTAAAAAAAAATCAAATACAGCTATGATAAACAAATATGCAGCAGATGTATGATAAATTACTACAACAGAGTAAACACAATATAATAATAAGAAAATATAATGCAGTACAAAAATATACATTTGATTAAAAGTGCCTTGCATATTACGTATTTACTTACTCATACTTTAAAATTTACAAAAACGTCTACATGGAAATTGTACCTCTACATTACATTGATTAGTTTAATAAAAAACAAGATTTAACTGATATGAAATTGTGCTTTTTAACAATGTATAAAACATGTGATAATTATTAAACTGTTAGATTGAGTGAGTGTAATTCGGCTTAAAACATTTTGAGGGTTTCGAAACTAAGTGGTTTTATAGCCTACGAAGCGTGAGGTGTAGGGTTCGATTCCCGGTCCGGTTTTTGGAAGAGGTTTTGGCTTGACAGAGTTTGGGCGAGTGTCATAACACTATCTTACCCGTGGGATAGCCATGCTGAGAGACTTATTGGGCCAGTTCGTCTGAAATGAAATTACGGGTTTGTACAAAAACATCGTTAAACACCCGCACCTGTGGGAGAGCCATGTTGAAGCACATGGTAACGTACTACTTGGGTTCGTCCAGAATTATCATTCTTCGAGTCTGTGGTATCCCACAAAATGGTAGCTGTACTTAAAGCGGTGCTTCTACTGTATCAGAGGCCCTTAAAATGCAGCTTAAGTGGCGTAAAAAAGCCGGCAATACAACCAATGCACGGATTATAGTGCAGCTCTCGAAGCGGCGGCATACTTTTACCATAAAGGAGACCCGCCTGCTCAGTTGCTTTGTAACAGTAAAAGTATAATTTGGAAAAATTGTTATTTATGAGGGTAATTACATAGATTAAATATTTATATGAAACATTTTAAAATTGTTGAGAAAATTTACTTAATACGTGCTAGTATTTCCGCGGAGTCAACAAAATCAAGATGAAAGCAAATGGGATAAGTGGCGTGTTTGAGATTCAAAAAATTCAAGTGTCAATCGTACTATAAAGCTTTTATATATTTTAATTTTACGCGAACTTCGCATCATCGTGAAAGGAATTGTAATTAAGCTTCGTGATAGAATCTATTGATGAGACTTGAAAGCAATTACTTAGAATTAAAAAAAATTAAATTGAAGTCATAAAATATGTTAATAAAAATAGGTCATTTTACACCAACACCTAACTTTAATAAAAAAAATTGTTTTTTTTATTGTACATATCGGACAGCGGAGCAGGCGGGTCTTCTATAAGGTAAGGGAACACCGCACGTTAGTCAACAGTGCACGCATTGGTTGTGTTACCGGCTTTTTACGCCACTTAGCGGATTTTTCAAGGACCTCCAATACAATATCACGTGGAGTATTCTGTGAGATTAAATTTATAAAATAAAATAATCATTATTTTTAAACAAAGGTTCATGTACCTACTTTATAACTTACATATAAAATTTTCAAAAAACTACCATTCTTCTTACAAAGACATACACTTCCCTCATTATTATGGCACAGATAGTCAAATAAGGCTCCTTTGTGTATTTTCATTTCTCATTCCTTTATATAAAAATATGTCAACACTGTGAAAATAACAAAACTGAATTGTTTTTTCTCAATTTCTTTTATTCTATAGCAGACAGCAGTGCAAGTGGACCTCCTTTATGGAAAGACAACTCCGCCTCCCATGAACAACCGCGCCACATTCCGCGCATTGGTTGTGTTGCCAGCTTTTTACGACGATTAAGCCGCACTCTTAAGGACCTCTATATCCTCACTTACTCTTCGAAACACAGTATACCGTGGTATCACTTCGTACGAGCCGGCCGAATTAGTGCGTCAGCCGTGTGAGAGACACGGGTGAAATACTACAGCCCTTATTCTATAATACAAATTTGTCGTCCAAAATTTATATATATTATATATATATACTTTTTTGTAAAATATAATAAAGTCTAAAGTGTATTTTAACATATACGAACATTTTAAGTAACCCATATACAATGGCCGATTTTATAATATTTTATTATACCATGGAGCAATATAACTGAGGTATTCCTCCATAACAAAGACATAAATTTTCCATTTTATTACAAACAACATCTCTTTTCACTTATCACTTGATAAAACTTTGTTATGCGTCTAAATCTACTCCATTTGTTGACACAAACGTCTCCCTCCGGATGTATGAACATTATTTAATATTTTACAGTATAAAAGGTTTTATATATATGATATGGAAAATATGCTACCTAGTATTAAATTATAACTACAATTTCAAAGTTTCGTTCCACAACTGAGCGTTTTAAAGGAATTTTGTGCCGCGCACCACCTCTCTGTAAAATAGCTGCTACCAGGGGTTTTTCCAAACCAATACGACTTGGTGACCTTTTCTTAAAGTCCGGCAACGCAACCGCGGCCTTGTAAGGTGTTAATGCGCGGCGGATCGCTTACGCTAGGCGAGCCATAAGATATTTGTCAAGAGAATGTCGTACGTTTATTATGATCGCACGTGAACACAGTCGAGGAGATTTGAAGCCGCTGTTCTATGTGAAACTTACCGCAAATTTGCTGAATTGATCTACTTCTTTTAAATTTTGTTAATTAAACTATCGATCATATAAATTAAATGAATTAATCTGCAATAAATAAATGTTGCTAGAAAGTTTAATTCTGTTTACAAATACCAAATAATGTTACTTAAAGAAACAAAGGGAACGTCTTATCTATACTTATTTAAAATATTACACTGAAATATGTGTTATTTTAAAAGATAGCACAAGGTAAATAAATAATTTTATTATATATAATATTTATGTATAATTTGGAATAATAAAAAGGTTTACAAAGTCAGCGAAAATTCGTTGCTCTACATAAGCATTCTACGAGTATGTTTATTGATTTTAGATCAGGTAAAGAACCCCTACGAGGTTCATATATAAAATATGACAAAGACAAATAAATATATAAATCAGAATAGCATTAATATAGTATCAGATGTCAGCAGCGAAAACCAACCTAATTTACCTGACATACGATACGATTTACCTATATTCTTAAACCTGTCAGGTTAAATATTTATTATAATTTGATATTGTTGCTTTAACATGGGTAAACTCAAGGATGTTTTGCTTTTAGTGTCAAGTCGGCGACAGTGACATATTTAAAGTCAGAATATGCTGTCAGAGACTTTTTTTATAGTATGGCAGAGAAGGGAGCAGGTTGGTCTCCTATATGGTAAGAGAATTCCGCCGCCCGTGGACAACCGATATACAACTCTCTTTATAGGCATTATCAAGTTCTACAACTTTTTTCTACAGCTCAATCATACATCTCTTTCAGCATTCGTATTTTTCATCCGTTCCATCGTATGTTTCGCACTTACATTGCAAATCCGACTACCAAAAAAAAACATTTTCGTATAAATATATAGCATATGCTACTCACAAAAAAATAGCTTTATATTGGTAAAATCATTTTTAAAATGGGTTCATCAGATCCAGTTTACCACCTACAACTTTTATAAACACGCAAGTTTCCCTCTATATGTAATTAATATAGAAGTATAGATGTGTAATTCTATTTAGTAGAGTAGACAGGTCAAAAGTGTATTAATTATTACAGCTTAAGGTCAAATTACTTTACTTAAATGATATGTAATTAAATAGTATGGGAACTAAATAATGCACTTTGCTGTTTTCTATGAGATTGAATTCTAAATTTAAATTATTTTAACCTTGGTTAAAAGTAACAAACATAATAAAAATCAAAATGATACCATCAAAATAAAGATTTTCGGGACTTCGTTCGTTATACGAATGCGTTAATGATTGGCGGCAAAATATTTAAAGGACATTATTAATATACAGTGTAAACTCTATATAACGACACTGAAGGGACTGTGCATTTTATAGCGTTATAAAGAGTTGTCGTTAA
>DWCF01002055.1:0-26081 GCA_018230265.1 Delias oraia | reverse complement strand
GTTGAATCGAAGCGGAGGCGCGTTGCTAAAGCTAAATGAGGTATATTGAAAATCGTGCAAGTGCAAGAGAAATCTTTTAATAAACTTAACGTAATTTATAAATTTACAATTCTAAATCTACATATGATATAAAATAATTTATTTTCCCTGTCACGTGTTTGTTGAGTGCCTGTTAAGTATTCTTGTGTTAAACGGGTTTGACTGCATGGAGGCATATTTATCGATGACGTTTACGAAGAAAACATCGCCAACCCACTTCATAAGCTTTCGGGAAGTCCTAGAATGTATGAAGTGTCAGAGCCCGTTGGTACATATTCTAACAATTCAATATAATAACGAGAAAAAAGGAAATGATGAAATGGAAATCAATGATATTATTAATGCGCCAAAAGGATATGGCTGCCTTGTTAGGTTAAATTTTATATTACTCTTGTTCAATCAATCATACATTTCCTTTGCAGAAATAAAGTATGATAACATACCTACAAGTATAATTAGAGAAAATGGTAAATATTTACAGGATATTTCATATATGTATGGAAATCAAAAACCAAGAAGTCTCTAATATCGGTCCACGCGTTTCGGAACTATTCTACAAAAGCAAGACGCGCTAATACGTCATACTTATTAAAAAATTAATATTTTAATCTATAGATACAAAGGAGTTATGTTCGCACTTGGTGTATAAAATGGCAATTACATTGTAGAATGTAGAGAATCGAGCATAACATCCTGTTATGATTAAATTAAGTTTTAATGAAATGTTTCCTGATAGGGCATCAGAATGTGAAAACGAAATTGATTCTATTTAAATAAAAATAACTAAAGAAAAACTCTTTTCAATTTGTTGAATTCCCAAAACCTTCCATTAGTAAACTCACTAGGATCACAATCACACATTGTTTCAATGTTTAAAAAGAATATTTAATAATAGGGTAAAAACTGGATTATGTGTACTATAATTAGATTATTACATCATGAGAGGCATTTTGTTAATGGGGTGAGGTCATCATAGATAAAGTTAAATGTTTAATGTTAACTGTTCAATATTCATAGTATGAATAAGATATTGTGTAACATTACTACATGCACCTATGTATTATTTTCAAATAAATTGAATAGTTTTTTGAAACACATTTCAAATTAACAAACTATTTAAATTACTTGATGGTAGATTCCTTTTATTTTAACACATAACTCTAAATAGTTAACATTTTTACAGCAGTTAATAAAAATGTATACACTATTTGTGCAAAAGATGAGCACAAATGTATCAATACCATTTATATATATCTATATACCATCATGAGGATTGTATGCAGTAGGATGTTATTTATAGGGCCAATGCCCTCCCGGCCGGGGTTATCTCTCAAAGCCTTGGTGGTGGGTCAACCAAGTTACCCTGATCTCTGTAATAATGCCAACTTAAATGCTGATAAAAGGTCTCAGCGCCAGTGAGTAGGCCTACAGTAAAAGCTATCAACATTATTATGTAATGTAATAGTTATCCACAAGTTTCCAACTCTTTCTTGTGGTTGTAGCTGTCAATTGTGTAGAAGTACATATTTCACTAATAACATTATGAAGAAAATTGTTTATTATAGACAGTATCAATAAATACTTGCCCACACTTGATGTAGTGATAGATGTGTTTGAATTCAAATATTTAATTTGATTACACAAAGAAATTGATTATTTGCCTAATAATAATATGTGCACAATTTAATTATTTATCTACTGCTTTAGCAACAGCAAATCTTATTACTTTATCATAAACAGATCGTGTAAATGAAGCCAAATAGTTTCTAATTATTTATTTTCTATTAATTTTATTTACAGTTTGGTCTCCCAAAAATGCATTAAAATTAGTTAAAACTTTTAAAGTTTTTGTGTTACCTCAACATATAACTAATTATAATTATATATATCTCATAACTATTTATAGGCACTAATTTTGTAAGAAAATAAATTGTGTACAATAATGGCTTGAATAAATGTTCAAATGCACTAAGTAGGATTTTATTTTACTTTATGTAGGTATCTAACAATACTACAAATAATAACGTCGCTATCGTTAAAAGGTAAATGAGATGATTATTTTGTGAGGTGTTTTAAATTATTTAATCTTACATTAGTGTAATATGAAAATAGTAATGGAAAATATTTAAATGGGTACGTACCTATGTAACGTGATTCGTAAAACTTACGAAACTTTGTTCCGGTACAATAAATTTTGTTTATTGCAAATGAATTCATAAACGAATGCTACGCCGATAAAAAAACAAGTTTCACTCTCTATGGAACAAAAATAAACAACTTAGAAAATAAATTGATAATAATTGGCACCTTTATTACCTTCTATAAATTCCTTTCTTGCACCATTAAAAAACAAGATAAGATTATTCACTATGTTTTATAAGTTGAGTTTTGTTCTGTCACTTAGATACCTTCTTCTTAATAGTTGTACTAATTTGGTTCAAACTTTAAATAAACAAAGCACAATCTGTTTTCCGATCAGAGAAATAATGTGAACTGGGAAAAGTGAAAACCTTTACAACAGAGTATAAATACCTTTTGATGGCTATGACATCACATTCCACAGTCTACCCACTGCCGCATATGGACTTTTGCAAGAGGACAGTGATCGTAATGTGTCAGCCATTTGTTATCGACTAGTGGTCGTCGTTGCACAGGAAATTGACGTTTCTATGCTTGACTTATTATAACGAGACCTATTGTTCTGTGCACAAAATACACTCACAAAATATTTAGTTACATGGACTTTATAAATCGTAAGTTTAACACTTTATAAGTAGATATTATTGCCTCGCTTAGTATTTACAAATATTCATTTTAATGTATCTATCGTAAAATATCGTTTGTTTCGCGAAATACGAATGGTGTAGGTAAGTAATATTTACTATAGTTTTTCTATATAATTTATAAACATTTAAAATGCGTAAAATTAATAATTCATGATCGTGTTAATAGGGATCGAAAACAATTTATTTCCTACGCTGAATCCTTAATTTAAATGCAAGTTTTATTTATAATGAATAATTATGATTATTATTAAATTTATTCTGTCAATTGTAGGTAAGGAAACAACGATGCTGTAGCTTGGAATTGAGGATGAATTATTATCTTACATAAATAGAGAACAATGTTATATTAATACAGCGCGCCAATTGAATGACATTGACGTTTCGTGAGCGAAGAGTAGAGACCGCCATCTGTCCGCAAGCGCAAGCAGACAGGAACGCACATCGATAACAACCCATCGCGCAAAAACATCGCACATCTGACCTAGTTCTCTCGTACAGTAAAAATAGCGAGCGACAATAGCTCGAACACTATTTATAGGCGCGTATCGCAAAATCTTAAGGGAGATTAAGAACCTTATCTTACCTCGTACCAACATCTCTGAAGTCAGTTGATGCGTGGCGCACGGCGCAACTCGCAACCCACACTAGCGGGCCAGCCTTCCAAATCGATATCCCGTGCTCTCGGCCAGTACTCGTTCACCCTTCTCTAGTGCCGTTTTAGTTATTGGTAGACAATTGTAGTTTAGTAAACAAGGGAACATGTTTTAAATTAACATTAAAATGGAAGGTAATTCGAAGCGTTACATTAGGAGTGAGTCGGCGAGTTGCGCGCACATGGTCGAAGAAAACGCGGCGAACAACAGAAAGTGCGCCGATCCTCACGAGAAGCTGAAGGCTCTGCTCAACTCGCCCGAGGAGGACACGGACGATTCCCTGCCGCCCTCGGACGCACCCAAGTTCGGCACGGTCATACACAACAGGATTTTCGTGGGCGGCTTCTCCCTGACCACCACGGACGAAGACCTCTGGAAGTTCTTCTCAGGCTTCGCCACCGTCACGGCCGCCCGGGTCATCTACGACCGGGCCGGGGTCTCCAAATGCTACGGCTTCGTCACGTTCGCCAGCCCGCGGGTCGCGAGGCTCATCGTCAAACAGGTATCCATTGCTCCTTTGTTTCCTTGCACCTCGCACATCGCATCTCGCGGAGCACTACGCGCCTATCTCTCAAATGATAAACGGAGCGCGTATCGCTATTAAATTGGAAACTTGTAGTACGGACGTGCTTCAAAGCGCTTATGATTTTTATTTAGTAAACAGTCAATCGTTATTTAGGCGTATCGGCTTTTGAAGCAATTGAAGGCAACATTTGTAATAGGTACATATCTAGTTATAATTAACATAGATTGTTAATAAAGTATTGTATAATATATTACGTGTAAATAAAATTATTTATTATTGTTATTTTATAATATTAATTCTTTCGTAAAATAATACAACAAAGGATTTCTAAATATGTTACTGTAACCTGGGGCGCAGAAGTGACGCGCACTGAATATCAAGTTAGAGCTTTTTTGCATTTATGGAATAATTGACTTCGTTCGTTGCGGCTTGTTTGCGGCTTTCATACCATTAGCATTATGTGCTTGAGTGCCTTTCTAATAAGCCAATGCTGACAGCCACACTCTGCAAATGTGTTTGATGAAAAGACCTTCAGGAAGACGAAAAGGAGGTTATCATTTCGACGTGTATTTTTGGGCTTTGTTCCACTCCCATATCCCGTTGTCCGAGGACCGATTCTGTTAAAAACTGGCGTCAATCGAAGGCGTTCCGTATCTGAGTACTTTAATTATAGTAGACGCATTTATTATGGTATCGGTATCTTTATTTTATACTTTTAGGGAAATTGAGGTCGACTGAATTCTTTTTTTAAGTATTTATTACTGACTTTATGAAACATTGAACTAAAAAAAATTCTCGATTAAAATAATGAGGCTGGGATTAGTAGAAACTAATACTCATAAAAAATAATATTTTATTATGTCTTATTATACATTATTTAATACATAAGTTATCGTTGAGCCTGGAATACTTATGTGATACATACACTACTAAATTTAAGAATTATCTCTATGCTTTAAGATAAAACACGAGAAAGAATCTAATTAAAAGCACGCGATAAGAGAAAAAGTTGCGATTGTTATTAT
This sequence comes from Delias oraia, assembly GCA_018230265.1. NCBI lineage: Eukaryota > Metazoa > Arthropoda > Insecta > Lepidoptera > Pieridae > Delias > Delias oraia. Next base: position 21,052 of record DWCF01002055.1, on the reverse strand, counting down.
ACTTATAATTACAGTTTTTAATAAAACAGGAGATTAACACGTAGGAGGGTCGGCTAAGATACACGCCGCCTTAAAACGCTGGTGCGTTGCCGATCATTTATTGTATGTAATGATGTTGCACTTAAGCAACCAATGTCGCAAACTTTGGCAGGTAATCGTAATAAGGCCCCAGAAAATATATAAAGTATATAAAGTAGGTGAAAAAATCTAAAAATACCGCTATCGAGTGGAGAGACGAAGCTCTGGAGTGGCTTTTCAAAGACTTTCAAACACTTGTACTCGAAATATGCCATACCTCAAACAAAAGAGCGAGCCCCTTTTCAGCCGTAGAATCGGAGAGCCATTGTGCGGCAGCTGGGGGCAGAGTGCGCTACTTTTGCGTAGATTACATTCGGAGTCGTTGCTTCTGACTCTCGCTTTAAAAGAGTAACCCGTCCTAAGTTCATTCAGATCGATTATCCGATGAGAATCATCAATATTTAAGATACCAGCTGAACATTGACAAGTCATGTGTAATCATTCATTCTGAAGACAACAAAAAATTTAATTGCAATACATCGATTGTAATTATATAGCAAGAGCTAAATTGGCTGCTATGAAGATACTCAGAACTGTATTTATACAAGTTGCATATATATAAGGCCGTGATTCAAATGTATTCAAAAAACAAAGGATTTAAATCTATATGATGCATCGTTTCATATATTCCAAAACTGATTATATTTTAACATTTGAAGGTGCCGCGCACTACCACTCTGTGAAATCAGCTGGCTTCAGAAAGAGCGTATCTATCACTAAAAGAGAGTGGGGTCCATGGCTGCAGGACCGTGTATCCTGAGCGCCACTAGCTCTTTTGCCTCCTGATATTTGAAACATCTCATGGCTCATCAGGACATTTCATGTATATGTCATATTAAAGATTAAATGCTTCATAGTGCTGTGCAGAGAACATAGTGGGCGGAAATAATATGAAATTAATAAATCATTTAAAAACTGTCAGCTAATATGAACACGATACGCATGGCTTCCACTATTCGACTAATTTGCCATGTACGCAATGATTATGACGTTTACTTGACCCTTTTGCTTTTCGAAACTTCGATGAAATCACTCCTAATCTTACCTTCTTGTATATATAACATACCTTATCTTATACCTTCTTATCAATCGGAAAGGCTTTCAGCTACTTGTAGCAATAGGCTCTCGCTTACTACTTGTCTCATTGTATTTTAAGGTACTATGGTAAAGTGGTAAGGTGGTAAAATATAAAGCGGGTTCGCTAATGCTCGACTACCTGGATGACGCTTTCCCTATACCGGCTTTTAATTCCGGCGAAGTGGTATAACAGTCAGTGGAACACCGAGCGAAATACAATTGTAACTCCAGACAAGCCAATCAAAGCGTCAATGTAGCTCTACGAGTCCCTTGGATTTTTCTTATATTTGATTTGTATCATGAGGACAAATACAATATGTATAGTTCATCGACAAATTCTATAAACCAACAGACATTAACTAATCTTGTACATTTTTGTGAAATAGTAGTTGAACTTGAAACAGTGCTTCTACTGTGTTTCGCTGAGTGAGTGAGGATATTGGAGGCCCGTACAAATGCCGCTTAAAATGCCGGTGACTCACCAAGGCGGGGACTGCGGCGCACAATGGGCGGTGATCTCTTACCATATGGAAGAAACATTCTTCTGAAAGCATTCGTAAATATTGTACAAGCAAGTGCAAAACGAATGTGATTTTAAAAGTAAAAAACATTTCGTTTTAAATTTCTTCCTTAACGTTGTAAGATTTACCTTGCCTGAAGTTCCACAAATATTTCAAGATCAATACTAGCTAAATGGCTTCAGCCATTCTCTACTTTTAGCGAAACGAACGACTACCAATATTAGTTAATGACTGAATAAATACGTCCATAAAATGAAATCGACAAATATTTAGACACTGTGTGCCGCAGTGAAAACGTAGCATTTATAGTTTTAGTTTCAATTTTGCTGGGCTGGGCTAAAGCAGATCGCTTGTTAGCGATAGGAGCGCTCGTCCCGCTCCCAATGCCTCGGCGGAATGGTTTTATTCCTTTCCAATGAAGTGCTACCAAATAAATGATATAATAGGAGTAGGTAATTGTGTAGGTTATGTAACGCTGTATACTGTAATCGTTGAAAGAGCGTGGAAACGTTTCGTTAGGGCGCGTTGAAGAAAGCGCGCCGATTTGAGCACAGCTTTGCCACCTCGCTGATTGCGCTTTGTCTGCCTCATTACTCTAATGGAGGCGCACGTCTATCCCGGCTTATTGGCCCGAGTTGCTCGCATGTAATCGACGCATCGATTTGTTGAGGGCGTTATTCCGTTTGCTACATTGGACTAGTAATTGCGTTCATTGTCGATGGAACTTATAAGCTTATTAGATTTCACAAAATTATAAATCTGACAAAGAGACATCAACACGTTGAGAAAATAAGTTTATTTAGTCATACCATTATATGTAGTGTAACAAAGGTCCAGGATTCTATTCGCATAGAAAAGAAAAACTCCTTATCTCGGGAAGCTAATGAACAATGATACTTGTATACTCGTAAACAAAAGAAAAACAATGTTGCGATCCGTCATATCTATATGCCGAATACACCGCTATATGAAACAATTTGACAATATGTCCGAGCAAACAGCAACACATTGTTTTCATTGTACAAAACATATGGCGCTTTTGCTGATTCGCCCAGTGAACATACCTACAGACTTTGGCCAGTGTTTTAAAAGAGGTTTTTTAAAAGACCCTTTTTATTTTCATATCAATCATGATAAAGGCTTCAAACTCACGATACACATAAAGTACATTAACCCATATCAACCCCAACCCTCCGCTGACATGGCGTGGACGACCTCGCATTCCATGACACGCCATGAGGCCGCGGTGGCTTTGTCCAACAGCAGCGCTCGAGGCGCGGTATCGAATGCTTATTTCACTGGAGCTATCTAAAGTTAAATGCGAGCGCATATTCAATGCAGAACGTCCGAACAAAAACCTAGAATCATAAGCGACGCCAACATCTAGAAACAGAAGTCTGTTGCGCGTGCATCGTGAGCAAAATTTAATGAATCCTCGATTATTCGTCCTCCTCTCAAGAATGCTTTTCAACCCTGAAATGAATAAATAAATCTCACTTGAGCAGTCTGAAAGACACATTTCGACGTAGATAAACTGAGAAACGAAGGGACAGCAGATAAAGTACACCTTAAAACCACTGCTGGGTGCCGTTGGGGGCGTAAAAGCCGTATATCGCGATAAACAAATCGTACAAGCCCTTCACGCACCGACTCGGCTCCTTTCTGACCTTTTCACATTTCGACACCAGAGACCCACCATGTTATACCGCATAAGCGGAAAAAGCCGGCAACACAACGCGCGGTTTGCGACTCGTCAGTCCATGGGCGGCGCTGATCAATTATGACTAGAGGTTCCGTCTGTCTCGTTGTCCGCTGTATGATGACAGAGATCCATTAGGAGGCTGCAAACATCTGAATAGGCCTCGCTTGCGTTACAACCAAAGTTATCTAGTGTCGCAAGCGATAACTCTGTTTGTCTAGATAACGAGTGTACCTACGTATCGCGATCTGTCATTTTTATCAACGACAGCTGAACTTATTCGGGAGAGCTGGAGATAATGGAGCCTTCTTTGACATTGTTGTGGCGACCTTGCTCTTTCGAAGAGGAGACGAAGGTGCTTCTCAATTATAACTACTAGGTGGCAATAATCGGTTATGACGAAAAAATGTTGTATCTACTGTCTTAATAATCTTACTAGTTTTGAACTAAACATGCAAATCCCCAAAATGAATAATATAAAAATTCCGATTATGAGTTTTTAAAGGGAACAAACATTTAATAATTAAGTATAAACAACGAAAGGAGTCATAGAGAAATCAGCTAATGGCCATGTTACGGAAGCCCATTTATATGCGCACTACTTTTGTGAAAAGATAACCTTTTGCTGCACGAATCAGTTAAATTAATTACATACCTGAAAAGAACGTCAACCGCCAACCGGAAGCTCACCGGAGTGCGCTTCGCGACCAGTAGCGGCTTTTACCGCGGTCCCTACACAGAACCCTATCATCTGATTTTTTACTTTTCCTCTCCTCGATGGAGGCTAAGAGCTTGTTATTTGCTACTGTGATGCGATCGTCCGGATCGTTTAGTATGTGTAGTGGCCGTCGGTGCGACGGGCACTTTTGTTTTAATGGGGCTGCGAAATATTTTACGCTGTCGCGTATTAACGAATTAGGGTGCGACTCTGCCTTGTCGTAGTACCGCTCAGTCGCCCGCTTCATCCATTGGGCTATTGTCGGGAGCTTGAGATCGAAATGAAGGTCCACATTCCGCACGAACCAGGGCGCCCCGGTCGCGATTCGCATGCACCGCGACTGGATCGCCTGCAGGCGCGCAATGTGGCTGGGTGCAGAGTGTGCAAAAGCTATGCTGGCATAGGTCATGCACGGGTGGATACACGTCTTGTATAACGTGATTTTGTGTCTGAGGGACAATTTGCTTTTCTTGTTGAGGTGGTAATGCCGACGAGAGAGGACAAAGGCCGCCTTTGCACGGACTCTTTTTAAATGTTTCCCGAAGGTCAGTCCTCTGTCGAGGGTGACGTCTAGGTACTTGACTTGGTTGCACCAGGGGATTTGCTGCTCGTAGAGCGAGACGCCTTTGGGCAGGTCAAAGTGCCCGCATGAAGAGGTTTTGGCGAACATTATCGCCGCGCTCTTGTCGGGGTTGATTTGAATGCCCCAGCGCCGGAACCACTTGCCTAAGCTCATGGCGGCGACTTGGAGCCTTTTTGCTATGACGTCCCGATCTAGGTGCGTCGTGTATAGTACCGTATCGTCGGCGAATAGAGCGAGCTCCACGTTCCGGGGCTTGGGAATGTCGCTAGTGTACAGCGAGAACAGCAAAGGGCATAGGACCGAGCCCTGAGGGACACCGGACAGAATGGGGTAAGGGGCAGAGAGGGTTTCCTCCACACGATAGCGGAAAGAGTGATCGGTAAGGAAAGAAGAACTTGCAATTTTAAAGGCTTTATTTACTTGCCAAAAATCCAACATGGTAAGTTTACTGCATCAAAATATTACGTGGTGTCACAAGAAGGGCAGCACACTCTGACTGCCCCTGCTAGACTTGAAATAGGGTAAGCAGCAGGTGACGGTTCGCATGTGAATTCACGGACATTTTCTTAATTCTTATTTAAGTTTAATTCGCAAACTCACAATTTTGAAGCTGTTTAGAGACCAAGGAAGCTTGCACGTTTTGAATACAAGTAATTTGGTTTTACTACTTTACGAGCCTCGGTTTGGTATATATAAGTAAAATCCATAACTTCCCCGTGGAGGAGACATACTAAAATATAAGTTCACGTGGTAATTGAGCTGGATCGCCCGGAGTAATACCACGATTACACAAAATACGAAGCAGTACTTTTACAGTGTTTCATTGAGTGAGGATACCGTGCTAACTATGTCGCTTAAGCGACAAAAAAGACGGGAATCGCAACCAAAGCGAGCGGCTGTCCATGAGCGGTGGTGATCTTTTGCCATAAGTTTACTTTTTGGTCTGCTATTAAATAAAAAAAACTTTCCGTGCTTCCTTTATTCACTCAAACGAATGTGCGTTTCAAAAACACGTAGAGAGTACTTGCAGCGCCGTCGTCTCAAGGAAATGTTATTCACGCTTGAAGATATTTATGTTTCACAAAACTGAAGAAGTTTTGAGTTCGCTTCAAGATCCCTCAAACGTTTTAATTGGGGTTATTCCGTATACTTGAAAAGTTTTCATTACGCGTGTTGCAATGGTAGGTTTCATTTGAAATGTACGCGTGAAATTCTTTGCCTTACTCTTTGCATTCCTGACAATATTTCTCATATATTCTACTATGACAATTCAATCTTATAATGCAGCAACTGCGCTCAGTCCTCTTCTACGAAGTGAAAAGAGTTCATAGCAAGTCCGCACTAACGACGAAATCTAGGTACTAAGCGAAGTTGCGTAAACGTTAAATGAAGTCCTAATACGTTATGCCAATAATGCGAATATTATAAACTGGGACGAGTTTGGGTTTCTCATAGTCCGCAAATTTTGAGAAGCTCCATTTCGAAAGCCACGCTTGCTGAAGTATTTCTCTCTGTACATACCTACTGTGAACAAGTATACTAGGATAGATCAATCCTCTTAATAAGTAATAAACTTTGCTTATTCAGATGTTTTGCAACAAAAATGCGGTACAGAGTGATAGAATATTTAAGAGCTAACAAATAAGGCGGTGATTGTACGCTCTATATCACCAAGATGAAAAAAAAACCATTTCACATCAACCTTTCTGCCTTTAACTGCGTAGGCAGTTGATAGGTTTTTCTAACATTTTGCAATTATCAACGTACTATTTCAATAAAACACAAATGGGACAAAATACATAACACCTTCGGACTATGAATGGTTCGCACTTTTGTGGCTGCTATAAGGCATCACCGTTTTTTTAAATTGTGTGTGGTTGCGTCGCGGCCGATGGTCATGACTCATGCCATTATAAAGGCACAAGCTTTAATCTACGCCCAAGCGTAGCTTAAGAGGAAAATGAATACCTCTTCAAACCGAACATAAAACGCTGATATTTAAATGTTGCATCTCGACGTCCCATTGATATAGAGTGATGAGGGAGTCAAGGCTCGCTCCGCCCTCTTGCACTTTCTCTCATATTTTCTTTGAATGTCTAAGGTATAATCTCTATGCGCAAAAAGTATCGGTCATGCAAGTTTAGTCGAAGTTAGCAAGAGGAAATGAGTTGTACAAGAATGTATATGTGGCAAATATATAGTGGTATAGGAGCCGACCCGTCTGTAGTGATACCACGGGCTAACACGATACTAGTCAGAAATAGTACTTGTGATTTTAATCGCTGAATAAAATGAGGTTACTTGAGGGCCAGCACATTTCACTCACAGCATAGGCCGCCCAGTGGAGTAAAAAGGATATTCTGTTGGAAGTTTTTGTAATTACATATTTCGCCGTCGTCGCGAAGAATTGTGTTTGTACGTCTCCCAAGAGACTATTGGAGAAAGTTTGTCGACTATTGGAAATCTGTCATTTCGGAGGCTCTTCTTACGAGAGCATAACATTATCGATTGCGTTACGATTAGCCAGCCACAAGAGCCGGCGATAGCTAAAAAATATCAACATTCCCAGACGGAATAAATTGCCTCCGATATCAAGTCCTGTCCTCAAGATTATATCATTTGTTGCTGACTCATTACTTCGGCTCCTTTGACCTCAATATAAAATTTTGCCTTTGATTTAGATTCTGCAATATTTTGCTTCACTTGAAATGGATTTCAATAGCGAGAGATAGACTTTTTATGCGCTCTCATTTCTCTCACAATAATACACCATTATTTTAAAAAATAGCTCTGTATCAAAAGGGTTAAGGCAAGCAGTTGACGAGTGAAGAAAATTTAAATGCGCCATGTTATTTCTTATGAGTTGTTGACGAGTCACGGGAAATCGCGCATTCAAGTTAAACTTGTAATTTAGTGTCGAGGCATAGAATACAGTATATTAATACAGGTCGAGGGTGGAAATGATTTACATTAGATATTTGTAGTTTTTACCATAGCCATTAATCATATCATTATGCAGATTTCATGTTCAACAGCTCGAAACTTACGCTGCTCACGCGATCCATTACCAATACTTGGTTTGAGCGTGTTTCTTTGTAACAGTTTAATGGTTTAGCCATTTTCAACCATCGCCATAGGCTTGAAACACCCAAGGTCCTTGAGCCTGTTCCGGAGATTGGCCTTCGGCAATACTGGCAGTTCGGAGACAGACTAAAATGAGGGTGCTGTAAGTACACGTCATTTCCCGTGGTCGTCGCGTCGCGTCGGTTAGCGTGGGTACATACGAATTTCCATAATTTCTGAAGTCCAGTGGAGCGGTACATTTTAACAAAACCTCTCAAAGGTCTTTGAGAAATAATCACACAATCTTCGAAAGCGTCGGCTTTGTGCAGAAATGGAGAATCATTTCGAAAGAGCCGTTGAAACTTTTAAATTGATCTCGCATTTTCACGTTTTCACTGCTCATTACTGTATAAGTATGGCGAAAGTGTATACAAGCCGCTTTATTCCGGAAGGGAACTTATATAAAACAGAGACATAGGCAGTTTGTCGAATGCTTAACAATTAAGATTGTAAATTGTTTAATTGGAAATGCTGTTTTTATTATCTTGACCTCATCTTTAAACATAATATAGATAGACGAGCTTGCATTCCTAATGTTTATACATCAAAATTATTTATGACACTTAGATGTAGCGGAGGCGACGCCGTTACGCGTCAAATAGGAACGAAAGGGGAGAGTTTTCGGTCGGTGCGAGAACAATGCAAACGTTAAAGGTCTCATACAGAGCAGTCGTCGCTCTGAGGCTTTTCGAGTGAAACGCGTCATCGCAGCTGATCTTCGCTACTTCGTCCACGTCACCGTGTAATAAGCGCAAGCCGTGCAGCCAGCGCAGCGCGGTTAAAGCTCAGCGCGGGTGTGGCGGCGTCCGAGACGTTTTTTAATATTAAGAAATAGGTCATTTACTTTGTTTTTAAATTGGAGATGGGCATTTCCGTAAAGCGTGAATTGCGTGTAACAAATGATTGGACGCCTCTTACGCTATTCTTTTCTTGGGCCGTTCTTTATCCGCCCGAGCGGGAAATAAGTGCTGTTTCACAATAGTGTCACTTTCCGCACAATAAGCGCCTTCTTTCGCACTCTTTTCTTTCTTTCTTTCCGCTGTTTATTTTATAACAAAAGCACTTCCCTTATTTACGAATAATGTGTCCGGTCTCCGCCATGAATTGCTCTTTGAAAGCCAGATCTGTCTTTTCCATTGCTACAGCGCACGTACATTAACTATAAATGTATTTAACATGTTCGTGGAAGTAGACTTCTTCTTCGTCGGAAGTCTTTGGCTTCCTATTGATGTCGTCCCGTATTTTGAAATTGCTGAAATAATAAACAGATACGTTTGTTCCATTTGTTTATTTCAATTGTGTCTGTAAATTATAATGAATCGAGTGAAAATATAACGGCAGCTAGTATTTCTCATGACGTCACAGAGTTAGGTGAGTCGACAATCTGTGTCAGCGAGGCAGCCAAGTCTCATCGACTCGGGACGACGAGGACACTTCAACTTTTGGCAGATTGCTGCGAATTCATGAACGGTAAAGGTGATTTTCATTAAAAAATGTTGTTATACATTTTTCATTGGATTAGCATTTTGAGACTCTGAACCACTTCGGAGACTATGAGAAGCTTGAAACGTCGTGTTCAGTACGAAACCAACTCACGTCTTATATTGGTAAACTGATATGTAAGAAGTCACACAAATCCCATTATATTTCTCGAGCTGCCGCTTTTTACCAGAGATACACCCGGTACCAGGTAGCGCTATTTTTTTATTAATAAAATGTATTCTATTAGAGAGATGATATAACGTTTAAATTATATTTGGAAAAATTAACATTATTACGTGTTTGATAAACTTCTACGTTGAATAAAGAATTTGAACTTACAAAGCATATGATATATTTTGCAGAGATTAGTTTCCAATTATATATTTGAACAAATAATAATAATTTATAATGAAATGTGGTACGACGCGTAAATTGTCTATTTAGTTTGATTAAAATGAGAGACCTTATTAAATATGAGAAATGGCGCGAACCGAAAGCCAGCGGTCTAGGCGTGTTTTGCCCCTCGAGCCGAGAGCTCGCTTTTGTACTTGAATTCGTTTAACTGCAGTGGCTGTTTTTTTGTATTGCGCGCTTTTTACGGCCCGCGTGCCAATTGCATCAAGCGCGCGACGCTTGCGTGCTGCTTTGCTGGGAGCCACTAATAGTCGGCCACTTCGAATGTTCTATACGACACAGACACCATTTTTACTTTTTTACATTTATAACGACATTATGCCAACATTGAATATAGGTTTAAAATACTCCTTTGATTTTACTATACAGATGGGTACCTACTCGAATTGTCGCCGAACAAACAGGGAATGAAAATAATATGAAACCCTTCTTGCATTATTTTCTTATTAAAGAAATAAATACAGGGTAATTATTTTAATATACATGACAATGTATGAAAAGTACAGCAACACACCCGCTGTCTAACTGTAGTTAAAGGTGTGAGTTTCCTGAATGTTGCATCCCGTTATACTCGCGTATATAATCCGATGGAAAACGATCTGTTTACCATTACAGACAAAATTAAGACTTGAGAGTAAAATATTTTTCTCTTCTATTATATATATATTATTTTTATCTTCTAGTTGAAAGTTGAATAGTAATATTAGGTAATGGGTAAATTAGTATGAAAGTATCAGGAGGTGAATGGGGTAGAAACGGCGCGCGCAGAGATCTCAATGGGATGCGTAGGTGCTCTGTGCTCTGCTTCGGGCAGCCTCCCGCATCCCTTCCGTCGAGAGCACGTCCAATTATGCGATACATTGTGCCACCGCTCATTTGCCCTTTGCTCCCGCTTTATATTCCTCATCTGTGCGATTTTGAAATTGTATTATTCAGTTTTAATATTTCTATGCGCTCTAAATACCTTTGGAACAGCAATTACATCTTTATTATATACACTTAATCTTAAGGCAAATTGCACACAACATATGTTGCTCTTCCATCGATTAATTAGCAAATGAATAATCATTAATTATTTCCGTTCGTGTGTTTCAAAAATAAAATGAAAAAATTAATTAACGATACAATTTTTTACGGAGCAAAAATTTATGGAACTAAAAATTTATATCGCTATGAAAGCTGAATTCGAATTAATATTGAACCTGTTACTGTTTCAGAGTGGCGGAGTCATGTTTTCTCCTCTCGGACGGCTCAGAGTGGCTCAAGCTGTGAGGAAACAGGTATTTCACTCAATTATTTATTAGAAACCCCTCTAACTAATTATCTAACTAATTAAAAAAATTAAAGGCAGAATGAGGCTAAAAGTCGCAAAACAGTCTACCAAATTCCACTTTTCCAATTATAAAGCAGGTATTATCATATACAATACGGTAATGACACATTTTTCCATCAGATGTCATACGGGTAAAAGACTTGCAAAACTTGTGGCAAATCACAAAGTCCTTGAATGACAAGCCTTCGTGGGCGTCTGTCTAGGCTAGTGAGCAGGCCGACAGGGTTCCTAGGCCAAAGACAATCCGCAATAACAGCTCACTAGCGAGATTCATCGAACCTGTTCCAATATTTGTGCTCCTTACACCTCGACATTTGGATGCCTTCCAATGCGAGGCGAAACCATTTACATATCTTACCTCACTGGCGCATCTTGTGTTCACTTCAGAGTCAAGATGGCTTTTAGTTAAACACCGCACGACATTGCAAAAACAATGTATTACTTTGAAACTGGCTCTAAGATGGGATTATGTGCCTTCGATTCGTGGCAATATACATATAACATTTAGACTTACAAATTTCCGTATGACTAAAACTCTAAATTACATTTATAGCTTAAGATCTGAATAAAGTGCGGTGTTTTAATGTGCAAACGTATGCAAACGTTCCAGATAAGCCAGCTGCCGGTGATCAGCTCGGAGGCAACCCCGCTGCAGGCGCCGCTATGCTACCAGCTGATCTGCCCGCCCCTGGCGCCTCTGCCCGCCTGCGCCCCCTGCGAGATCCCCCCACCCTACGCCGTCTACCCACTGCCTTACGAGAGTAAGCCCATACATTTATCTTCGATGTAAGAATAACGGTCAGACATCCTTGGGAATTGATAGCGCCATGCCCATTTATTGTGTAGTCTTGTTGACTTCTGATGAGAATTGTAACTTCTAAATGGATGTACCGAATTTTATGGATTAAGATTTAGACTATTGTATGGAGTTGAGTGATAATTAATAAATAGAAAGATGGATAGCAAAATACCTTAACCCCGGTGAGTTGAATGCTCTTCTCGGACATGGGTGTGTCGTGAACAGTGTAGCTTTAGCTCATAAATGGCCATGTACCCGTGCACGAAAGACTGCACCGAGTTTAACGAGTTTGATTGATGTCAGGGCACAAAACGTTTGCAGCGGCCCCTGCCATCTACGGGCCTCCGGCCCAGTTCGCGCTGCTGCCGGCCCCGGCGCCCTACAGCGCCTGCTGCGAGCCCAGCTGCTGCGCGCCCCTCGACAAGCAGCCGCGCATTCCGCCGCCGCCCCTGCACCCCGCCTTCATCTACTAGCTGCGTCCTCCAATTTACTGTTAAGTTCATCTCACGCCTACGGCCCATGTCTCCAAACAAACCCGCTGTAGAGCAGCGGCCAGGGACGCTCTCATTCATCGCCGTAGGAGAAGGCCATTCGACTTGTGTACCGGAGCGTCAAAGTACGCCTCCCTAGCGTTTCGTTCACCGTCATTCCTTCGAGTCTTCCAGAGATGTAAATCTTCAATATTGTTTGCTCAAATATTATTTTTCAATAGCTCGTTTCGCTCTCATGGCGAGTTGGAGGAATCACGTCACAGCTTCGAACGGTTATAGGTCCTTTTCAGTCACTCCAGGTAAACCTAAATGCGTATACCTTTATTTGAATTTTCCATTACAACATTTCGTCGTCGAAACTTGGACCAGGACAACATAGGCTAAACTATCACGGTGAACCTCTGTATTATTTGTAAAGGCCAATAATCCTGGGATAGGGGACGATTGGGAATGTGCAAGGCATTGGCTGTGACGTGGTGCCTCCGACGCAGGCCGGCTCATTTCATGCGATAACTTTCCGAGTACTTTAAGGGTAAGGCGTAAAGGATGGGATGTGATTCACGAAGTGTTCATGAGGTAGGATTACTGTCGAGTGTGTTTTTGACAATTTTGTCTCTATTGGAGTGTAGCATTATATATTTCAAATATTATTGTTAACTAATAAACTGTGTACAATTGCTTCAAGCCCGAGCTAAAGCTAAACTGTGCATTCACTGCAATTGAATAATATATTGTACGAATGAGATTCAGGAAACATACGAGGAAATACATTTCAGAATTTATTACTATTATAATTTAAGAAATTGCATTATTCTTGATCGTAATATTTTGTAAACCTATATAAAACACTTGAAAGGGTGCCTAAGGCTATTTGCGCACTTGCGTGTAACATAGAGTTGTCCTCGTAAGGCGGACAGCCATCTAACGATGCGCGTGACCTCTCGGTAGCCGCTGGTGCGCAAGCACGCCATAACAGTAGGCCTGCAACGCGAGGCAGCAACGAAGAAGCACAACAAATCACCCTTCTATAGAGTTTCCTCTCATAGGTAAGCGTGTTATCCTTTTGAAGGAATTTTAGTTAAGCAATAGCATAAACTTATTTGTTGTCCTAAGATAGAACGGAGAGGCTATTTTTAATAATTAAGTTATTATATGAATATCTGGGTCCAAAGTGTGATAACAACAGATGGATTTCAATTGAGCGCACACTCCTCCCGCAGCTCGCTCACCGCATTCCCACTGCGTGCTCTTGGGACGTGCAGTCTTTTTTGTCAGGGTGGCTTGCTAATGACAATTATTGTACGTTGTCTTTTAAGTTACACTTTAGGGGCGAAGCTGCACGAGCCGCACAACCTCCCTCGGCACTTGGCTGAGAGTGTGAAGCGGCAATCAGCAAGGGTCGCTCAAAGAATCGCAGACTTTAGAATATTTTTGTAACGTCGACGTTGATTGTTAATGTATGATTGTAAAGAGCCGACCCGGTATGCCGACTTCCTTCTAGCTGAGCGCTCTCAGCGATTCCGCCTAACGGGCGGAGGCAGGCTCATCGCGCGCGAACGCGACGCTCTCGTGGGTATAGACGTAATGAACGCTGTCAATTTCTTCTCTCGGACTTACTTGTACTACTTAGTATTTAAGCCTAGCGTTAGTTACTTTGTATGTTGTTGAGTGAGACGCACTGTTCACTTTACTAATGCCGTATGATTTGTCTCTTCGGCTTTGATGTATGTGCTACACGCGCTTGGCGTGCGCCGCGAATGTATGCCCGCCACTTGTCGGCAGCCCTCGGTTGGCGTGTTATGTAGATGGCGTAGCTCCCTCTGTCGGCGTACATTTGCGGCTCTACTTAAGAGACGGCCTAGATATTTACTGCCTGACATATCGGATAAACTAGAGATCATTACGCGAAAGTATCTCATTCGTTGTCTGTATATAACCTTCGCTAGATTCTATATTTATATCTGTATTGGATGAAGTTTAGACAATATTACTGTAACCGAACCTAGGAGACCTAACTAGCCCTAAGTCATTTCATTACTACTACACTAAGCGCCTAGGTTAACGTGATGTCTATCGTGGTTGTCAAATGTGAACTTTTCAATCTATTCTACAATAGGTGAGCCTCTCGTTGTCGGTGTGACTTTAATATATTTCGTAAATGTCTATTGCCGTTATGCTCGATGTTGCCGTTCCAGATCTCGCCTCTCGACTCTCCCACTTTCGACTGTTGCGTGCGCCTTTGCTTGCTTCTCCCTTTGCCTTTCCCTTGCCTTAGCTAAATGCCGCTGCTGTTGTGTAGATCTCATAGTGCTGCCAACACTTGGAATTTTGACCGCCGTCCTGTGACGAACATCTGTAGGCTCTGAGGCCCACGGGTCTTGTAGTTGAACACCTTGGTGAGCGCTTATCCGAACCACACGAGAGCAAATATCGAATGTTGGGGCGATAGATAGTCACCAAGAGAGCGTTTGTCTGACAGCCCTGTCGTAGGTACTTATCGTGAATCCGTCGAAATTGAAGCGTAGACAATACAGGGACAAAGACAATACAATGTGTTGAAGTTGTGTAGGGTGTACGGAAAAGGCGCTTGTTCGTTGCAAGCTTTTGTTTCGCTCGACCTGAACCCAGCTGGCACCGTCGCAGTTATCATACAGTAGGCCCGTGATCTTTTCACACTCGCCGCGTATCCGTAACGACGTGCGAACGTTTTGTGAAATCGTTGCCAATACTCGGTTGCAGGTACGTTTGTCTCTGCGGCCGTCTGCTACACGTCCTCCTACTCGATGCTTTGCACTCGGCGTGTGCGGCTTTCGCGGCTGCACTCGTCACTGAAGCAAAAGTGTTATTTTCCTTACACATTTTGATATTAGACTCAATGAAAATGAAATTTTTTAAAACATACTGTTTACTTCGGAGATCGCAGCAATGTTTTTGTAACCGAACGTGATGGTTGTTATCTCGAATTGAAGAAAATCAGCCACTTTCCACATAGCTTCATAATTTTCTAATGAATACATCTGGATATTTCTGTAATGGTTCGAGTAGTGGACATGTAAGCTGCTGACATGAGCGAAGTTAAATATTTAGAAGGCTTTATATTTGTTAAAGTTTGTCCCCTAAATCAGTAAGAGTTTTTATATACCTTTACAAATTTGTCGAGAAATGTTTAGTTACGATCGTTTTACCCTTTTAGACGCTATATCGCTAATTACTTCTCCGTGGGGCATCCGCCGGTATAGTAAGTAGGGCCTCGTTCGTTTCGCCCGTAGCGCCATTACAACTCCTCTGCATAGACTGCGCAGTTGGCGGCATTCGCTCCGCGAACGCCTATGAAACCTCCCAAGGTGAACTACTGCGCGAGCGCCGCCTCGCAGCAGCGACTGCAACCACACTTACTTTAGCGGCAAGCCCGTCGATCTGTTCGTAGTGAAGTTCATAGCTGTATTGTAACTGTTGACTACTTGTAAGAAGTCTATTTTAAATGCTACGCGTCGGTATCTGATATACAACTTAGTCTGATGTTTTAAAATGATAATAAAGTCAAAAGTAAAGTCTATGTGTGAATCTATTTATCTGTACTTGTAGATCTATATACGTAATAATCATAAAGTCTCAATGGTAGGCGACATTAGTGGGCGCGGGGCAGCAGCGGCGCCGGCCCATCGCAACCTGTCGTTACGCACATAACTATTATACGAATTACGATAAGAGAAATATTTTCTAAAAGCATCATCGAATGTAGGACTGTTGATAGTTATATATAATTGTCTAGCTATTGTATGTGATATTGTTATTGGATTAATAGACGTTTAAAGGCTAACTATACTGAACAATTCTATATCCTCCTTGTTGACTTTTGTGTAATAGGATTAAGAGACGCTCTGAGGGGCTGGAGGCAGCGCGTCGGCTCGTTTTTTCAAAACTATTCACTGACTTCCCGAACGCTGCGCTAGCTTATCGTCACGAAAAGAAGGAATTGATGTGACTACTTTCTTGCTAGGAGGTGCTCTAAGTATATCGCAACGTCCTCTGCAACGTCCCCACTCTATTCTTGCTCCAATCGTAAATCTATACTGAAATTTATATATATTTGTTGAAGAGCCGAGTTCTATCGTCGTATAGTTTAGACATCAATTATAGTGAATATTTTATAAATTACCTATTTTAAAAAGATATATCTTATTCCCTAAAACTGTTGTTTATGCGCGCCGCCCGTTAAGTAGCGATTCGAAGCCGCTTTGGCGTTTCTTGTAACGCGATGAAACATTTAAAAAATTGTTCGACGCGTTGCTTGAGTTAGTTTATATTTTGAAAAAACGATTGTGATTATGTGTGTTTGGGCCGTTCGAATGATTATATAAGCACCAAAAGACATTCTGTAGACATTCAATTCGCTCAAATGTTTTGTTCCAACGCAGACGCGATATTTACCGACGTACCCGTGTACCACGTTTTCTTAACACTTCGACCTAATGTTGTAAATAAACCTATTCGACTTTGACTGTCAGTAGCTTTAAGGAGTTTTTTCTATTATGTTTAGTAGTATCTTAAGGATATTTTATTCGAACAGCTCACAAAGCTGGAGCAATCGTTTCCACAGATAAAGACACAATGTGCCTAAAAGTGCCACACACATTTAATTGTTTGTATGTTTATTTAAGTAATGTGTATGACGTTATGTCGGTAAATATCTCCTTCGCGCCGTGGCCGTGCTGCTCTGCTCAGCCTGCTCCCGGCCCGTACTGAGCGAGCGCCGCAAGGCAGCATGGCCTCGCGCACTGACTCTATCCGCGCAACGCAATAAAACAAAGAAGTTCATATCAGAATCGCATCGATGTATTATAATATAGCTGTAAGTACAATAATTGAAGCAATAACAAATAATGTTCTATATAAGTCACCTATAATTAAATAATTATAATTTTGTGAGTCTTTATTTCACATCCAATTTCCACATTCCAACCTTATAAGTCATTGATCAGTCTTAAATGAAGTGGCGACTCAGTTTGACAATACGGATGCCTTTCATTGATGATTATTATTTTTATAATATCTAAATGCAGTAAAGTACCTAACAAAGGACAGAGTATGCTTTCGAAATCGCTGTACGACAAACTCTATAATAAGCTCTCTTTAGCGTGTGTTGCTAACTTGATGAATACTTGTTCATGTAGGTGATGCCCAAGTTCACGGAGCACCTAGCAATCGTTGAATCCAAATTAAACTGTTACTTTTTAAATCGTGAAACGAATGGCTCATATCGAGGCACAAGCACTTAAATAGCTTTTCCTTGACGGCAACTACATAAAACTAATGAATCTGGCAATGTATCATAATTTTCCATCATCTACGATTTCGTGAAGCCAATTATAAAATAACAATTTTGAATTTATTGTAATAAGTTTAGAATTTTCAAAACTAAGCGACTGTGGTAGGAAAAAAATTTGTGGGTAATCCCCAAAAAGAAGGAAAAGAGCAAAAATGGCCGTTAACTGTGTATTAGGGTGCGCTGGACACGATTCGCGCGGTGCTTGAACCCAACATATCAATGCCCTATTGCGCCTTGGATGCTCTCCAGACCCCTTGGCGCTTGAAAATGTGGATGCGGCACTTTCTATCTATCCGAAGTGGTGTTTGTTTGTTTAGCAGACAACGGGGTAGGCTGGTGATAAGCCATCAACGCCGCTATTCACAACTGCGGTGCGATACGCGCTTTCCTTGCTTTCACAACTTATTTACGCCCCTTAAGCGGTATTAGCGGTATTATATAATCACTCTATGAAACATAAATATTTCTTGGACGTATTCTTTGAGCTCATGGTATCATTTCGGAAGATTTAGTCTAATTATTTCGCCAGCAAATTTTTCAGCGTGACTCTTCGAAGGAAAATATAATAATGAGATTTATTACAATTTATAAGCAGTTTTTTGTTTCAACACTGCTGTGATCAAGATTGGAATTATTAAACAATCTATTGACACTACGCATCCAAATTTGTCTGTTCTGCGCTCCCAGATAGTAGTTCAACCAGTCTCCAAATTATTAGAGCGAAGTAGTAATGGAAATTATCAAAAAATTACACTATCTTAGGGCCCGATGCTTAAATATGGACAATGGTCAATGGACAGGACCTTTTGCGGCCTTTTCGAGCTACAGCTAAATGTAGCTTTTGCTCCTCTTCTGTTGGTCTGAGTCTTTGGGCTGTCATGTTTGAAGTAGCTTGTCAGTATTTAGTGATTTGCAGAGGTCCGTCGATTGTTGAATAGGTAACCAACACGTCCAATTAAAGACATACATATACGAAATCTACTTCACTTGGTCTATTTAGTTTGGCTAACAGTTTAATTACGCAGTATTTATTTTAAATACGTAATTATGTGCACGTTGCATAACATTGTGCATCACTAAACGACAATAGCTCCAATTTGTACACAGTATTAAAAAATATAAATTAAATTGATCGTATTTTTAGTTTTAAGAAGTTAATAAGTAGGCCTTGTATGAAAAAAAGATTGTTGATATTATTTGACGATGTTGCATTTATTGACAAAAATGATTGAATGATAGTAAGTCAGAAATTTCCGTGTAAAAATAATAGACACAGTAACAATTCAGCGAGTACAGCTGAGCAGTGAGATTAGTGCGAGCCACATCGAGATAAAGATGCACTAAAATATAAAATACGAGGGCGCAATGCCGCAGCATCTTGATATATTTTAATATAAATCTCTCCTAATTACTTTGCAACTGGAGCGGGCGGCGGCGGCTTTCGTTCGGAGCGCGAGAGATTTTGGTCAATGCACGCTTCTATTGAGCCCTCGCTCGGGACGACACTGAGATTTAAAGCAAATGAAAATACATTCATCACAATGTACGCGATGTGTATCAATACAAATATAGCCTTAAATATAAAGCTGAAAAGTGATTATTAGAAGAACACCATTATTGCAGATTGGCTTAAGTGCCAGAATTTTTGCCTATGCCGTGTGCGAGAGTATCGAAGTCAAGTGTTCTTATAAGTCTACTACGAACCAAGGGGTATCAGGTTCGATCCTTGGTCCAAATGTCAATTTTCAAATATTTATTATTTATATTTGATCCTTCGAAAAACTTGGAATTTGCCTGACAAGTGTCTTAAAATATTGGGAATGAAGTTGAAATTTCTCACAGTACGTCGGAGCAGGGGGTGTTTTACTATGACTACTTAAGACTTAGATTAACTATGTCTTTCTCAATACGCAAGAAGCCGAGAATGACATCGTGTTTGGCTTCTTGGGTTGATTTCCTTGTGTAACACTCGACTACTTGGTCAGAAAACCTCAGAAGGACCCTGGAGCCGGTAGAAATTCTGCCAGCTGGTGCCGTGAGGTATTAGTTTGGGAATGCCGAGTCCCATATTCAAGTCCCTCTTGCAAGAAGGGATAGCGTAAATGAATTGCCTAAGGTTAAAAAAAAGCTGTGTCACGTGCGCGTATCAATCGAGCATCGTCTGAGTTGAAGCTTTCTGTTGCAACCTGGTTGAGTTTACCGGCTTAAAATGATTTTACTTTTCTATAGAAAATAACCCATTTTAATCCTTTGTACGGATTGTGACAAGTAGCGTCACATATTAGTTTTCTAAGATATACGTTGAAATCAATAAATTAAACTGAGCTGATCTATTTTAACGAATACGTCGGCAATTGTTTTAATAGTCTTCAATGTCACATGTTAGAGGACGTCTTCGAGCCCATATTACCTCAAGCAGTTGCTGTACACAGATATACACCTTGTAGCAAAAGTTTGAAAGGATATAATTGATTAGCAAAACTCTTGCTATATCAGACATTCCAATACAAGATTTATTATTTAGTGTTAAGGTTGTATTTGACATGATATAGTATTGGATAATATCTGAAAGGAGACGTCTGCGTTCAATGTTTGATGTAAGCCATGTTTGAACCAATGTCGCAAAGGCTGCACGTGTTAGTTGCTGAGAAAAATTCGAAATAAATTCCAAACGAATATTAGGTAGGATTTCTAGTTATCGTTAATTGAACCTACAAAATATGAGATACACTGACATGTATTGAACCTCTATTTAAACCATGGCTGAGAAGTATACAATGTTTGTTAAACAGTGTAACACAAGTTAAGTCAATGCATATATTACAGAACCTATTCGTCTGCTGGCTTGAGTCGCAAAAGCAACCACTGCGCTGAACATAAATATAGAGCGTGGCATGAGCACCCCTCGGCGAGGCGCTGCAGCTGCCAACTAGCAGGAGCCTCGGGGAACACTTCGCTCAGCAGTGCTATTGCTGTTTATCGTGTTAGCCTCCTGCCTATCGAATAACTTGAAGCTCAAAGCAGTACTTTCAGTTCGTTCAATAGAACATTCCATTTTACAGTAAGGTAGAGTATACAAAATGTTATACCACTTAACAGTAATGCGCCAATTTTTTTTTCAATAATAGAAGGAGTCGTCCCATCACTGGCAAAAGATGTAGGTACATTACATATTGTCAAATTTAATCTCGTCTTATGGCAATTACACAATACTATATTGCCCATGAGAGTACTTTGTGTTGCCCGCGCCCTCTGCGAGGTGCAACATATAATGAGGCCGTGTCCTGGGCTGTCATGGGCGTCGGAATTCTCTTAACAGATAAGACAGGAAGGTCATCTATGGTTCTTTGTTCTTTCCTAAATCCGTACCAAAAGAACTATTATTAATATTTGTTGGAATAATTG
>DWCF01002054.1:0-26084 GCA_018230265.1 Delias oraia | reverse complement strand
GGTATAAAAAGCCGCAACACAACCAAAGCGTAGGTTACAATCTTATTTATATATCTAATCTTACCAAATCTTATTTTTATGTTCTTTAACTGTTGAAGACAGACAAGACAATTTATTAGTAAAAAAGTAGAATCTTTCGTAATAGCATAGTTAAACTCGTAACAACTCTATGGTACGAATTTCATTATCTATTGCTCTTTTTGTGGGTAATTTAGCCATTAGAAAGGAGGTCCATAAATCTTAAGAACCACATCTCATACGGTTATCATGTAATGACCTACTTGGGTTGATTTGTTCAAATTGTTCATTCTCAGTGTTACATTTATATGACCTAGTTACTTGATCTTCGAGATTGATTTATACTTTGATAGTTTTTACCTTGACGGATATTTAATAGAGAAATTGTCAAATTGGGCGACTATACACGCCCACATACGTTTCCCAACAGTAAGTTTTCAAATTAACTAAAAACATTGTGAAATATAATTCAAAGTTAAAAACAAGTTGCAAGTTGGGAAATAATTGGAAACATTTTAGGAAATTTGGAGGTCATTACAGTGAATTCTAGCAAACGTTACAAAGAGTTCAACAATGGTAGTAAAACTTTTAGAAATCAAAATAATACATTTTGTATTTTAATGTTTTTTTAATCTTCATTCAATTTTATTTTTAGTTTTATGGTAGAGCGGACAGCGAAGCAGGCGGGTCTTCTATATGGTAAAAGAACACCGCCGCCCATGTTCAACTGTGCTACAGCCCGCTCATTGGTTATGTTGCCGGCTTTTTACGCCGCTTAAGCGGCATTTTTAAGGGCCTCCCATATCCTACTAACAACAATATTGTAAATATTTAAAATAAGTTTGTATAAAAGTAATTTGTATTATAACATAAGATATAAAAGAAGGTATTTGTACTCAATATAGTATATATATTGTATACTAACCGTAGTTAATATACCTTGAAATCGGTAAATACGCAATGACAAAGCAAATCACCAGCTATTGAGAATTCTATTATTGCACATTACATAATGGGAGCATATAGAAATAATATATGTAATTAATTGTTATTACTATTATTTATATTATATTATTATTATTAAACTATAACCATGGAATACTATGCAATATATTATATAATATTATACAATTTGTCTTAAGAAGATTTTGTGATACATGCAGAATTAACATAGTATCTGCATGAGTACGACGTTCAAAGTTTGTGTACCGGAGGTCTGAAATTCGAACGCAAGCAAATAATTATATCGATTTAGGAGTCACAGTGGACCCATCATTTTTTTAGTTATATCAATTGAATAAATAAAGGATTACGATTATAAAGACGATAAAGACATTAAAATACTAACCATATGTGGAGAATTTTTTATTTATTATAATATAGCGGACAACGGAGCATGTGGGTCGCCTATATGGTAAGAGAACACCGTCACCCAAGGACTTTCGATCTACAGTCCGCGCATTGGTTGTGTCGCCGGCTATTAACTCTGCGCAAGCGGCGCTTTTAAGGGCCTTCGATATCCTCACTAACCCTGCGAAATAATTATTATTATTTATACATGAATTATAATTGTCCGGACCGGTATTCGAACCCGATACCTCTCGCTTTATAGTACAAAAATATGTTTAGTTTATGTGCATAAAGCAGATGGATACTTTAGCGTAGAGTAAGTAGAGGATATCCGAAAATCAACGCAAGATTTAAATTTGCCGCCATTTACATAAATCTTGGCAACCATAACATAAACATAAAATATGTAGGCTTATTAAACCACTAAGCTACGGGACTCTCATATTTCTTAATGTGGAATAATAATTATTATGATAATTAATGACACTGAATGTTAATGTATGAATGTTATCGTAAATTCTCTGAACACAAATAGTGGACAATAAAGGGTAAAACGTAATATGATCGTCGAGTTTTAACAATGCACTTGAGACTAGAAATGGCGGTAATTGCCAATGTTATTTTTACCCCTATCTCTGTAACGGAACGCTCTAAATTATACAGAACAGTACCAAGAATCACAAGGGTCAGGTAATTAATCTCCATTATAAATTTAATAATTCAACTAAAAACTCAATATTTTATCTTGTTTGCGCTAAATAAAGCTTAATTATATAAATGGTCATACAAATGGCAGCATTAATTCATATTACAAATGCCTTGATGTGCGGTATTTTAAATGGAAGACAGAAAGGGAATCGCTTTGTTGCCTGCGAATTTGCGGGAAGGCCCGAATATTTGCATATCTGTAGGTATATTCGCCAAGTTTGCAATAACCGATTTGAACTAAGAGCTACAGCTGCTAGTCAACCTCTTTGAGCCTATTACAAAAGAGATAGAGCAGAACCTTTGTCACTTATCGTCAATGGGATCCATAAGATCTACAACTACTAAGTAATTTCTCTTGTAAAATTAATAAAATATCCGATTTGTAGAGTTAAATTAACAAGCTTAAATTCGAATACTAACTTTAAAGTCAAGAGAAGCTTGGATCGATAAAAACGTACTCACAAAAGCTTAGTCATTTTTATATGAATCACATTAACCACGGAATCCCGTCGCCTTTGAATCAGCAAATCTGTCTCCTAGTAACGTAACGTGGCAACATGGATGGATGTCGCGACATTGACTCAACGTGGATTTCACTCTACCTTCAAAAATACACAGAAATTTGTTAGTATTTTTGCAAACATAAGAATTTAATTATAACTAACGAAGTTCCTTTATTACTTAACTCATTTTGAAAAAAAAATATCCAACGTCCGGGGACTTACCTAAAAAGATAGGAAAGTATGAATTTGGCGCAATCATGCGTAATAAGAAATTTAAACATTGTAGAACTATTCTGAAAGGAATACTCGTTATAACTTGCCTTAGTATTGCGGTTTGAGAAAATTATATAACTAATATAAGCGAATCGATTTTAATTTTTAGAACAATACAGAGTTGAGTAGTGGGGTTATTTCGAGCTTCATTTATCACGATATTATACTAAAATCAATACATAGTTAAACATTGATTCTATTAAAAAGAGGCCAATTTTATTTCTATAGAATCTATCTACCCTCATCTTCATTAAAAAATTACAAGCTATTACAAAAAAGGGTATTTTCTGTTAACAGGAATCTTGCTACTGACCACATTTCTTTGCTTTTTATGAACGTGCCGCAGCGATGCTGCATCGCAAAGTTATTGAAGATAACAAGATGGTTTTTACAATTATCTCAAAAGAAACCATTGAAACGTATATTATTGTTGGTTCAATAGATTTTAGGAAATGTTAAATGAATCAGATATCGGGTAAATTAATTTGGGAAATGGCAAACTAAATTACACTTAGTTTGTAAATACAGAAGGAACTGAAACATTCAAACAAACTGTGTTTCTATGCTTCAGCATTCAAATATACGCCACTGTTGCATTTCATTATATTAAATTTAGAGTATAAATCAGTAGATGCCCATGGGCAGCACTTAAAGTAAGTTTAGTTGTAACTGTTCTTTTTATACATAATTAAAATATGCCTGAGAATCTTAGAGCTGTCATCTGTCACAAATTCGATGCTCTTTAATTATTTTATGGTAAGTGATTAGGTTTAAATCCGTAGCAAAATCTGTGTGAAATTAGTATACTGGCCATTGACCAGGTCGTTTCGTGAATTATAATCACGATATTTTCAAAACGTTTTGTCATTGCAGTTTTCCTCACGTTTTCATTGTATAATTTAGAATTACGTTTTATTTCTCACTAACTTTCTTTTGTGTGTTCTCACTATTGAAGTTTTGTAAAACAGTATAAAATTCTGTAATTTCTATTATGATATAGTAATATGTAAGCAATAATGTATTTCATAGATCTTTTAACCGAGATAATGTTTTCAAAGAAATATCAAATAATAAATTACATTAAACTTTCGAACAAAGTTTAAAGAATATAATCTTATTTTACTTATAGATTACGTTATGAATTTATATAAAAGTTAGTCTAATACTTACAAAATTATATTATTAAAATATTTTTGAGTATATAGAATAATATTTTATTGTCTCCAAATATGTAAAAAATATGTTCAGCGCTAGTTTCAATCTCATGTTATTGACAGACGTCGAAAAATAAAATCTATCATTTATTTCTGTCGTAAAAACATGTTTGAGTCAATAATTATACGCTATGTATTACTTACATGTGAGTTTTTCCCGGTAAAGCAATTACGAAAAATGTCTCGGACTGTTCTCATTAAACTGCATTCACGAGTCGCAAGTAATATTTCCTGCCGCTCACAAGGCCCTAAAGTCATATTTCTTTTATTATTACGACTACACTGGTACTGAGATTGAACGATTTTTTATGTAGATACATATTATGTAATCTGGTATGGAATATAGAGGTGTAGTACGAATAGTATAGTGTTGTAAGAATTACATCACTTTTGTAAACATTTCTTAATAATTCAAGATTTACTATCCCTCAATTGTCAGTTTTATTTATACAATTCATAGATATTTTTATCTCATGTATTATATAGATGGACACTGCATTAGATATCGTATCATACCTACATATTATACAAATAAAGAATTACAAAAATTAAATAAAAAAATAGGCTAGTTTGCTTTGTTGTAATTTGTTTGAAAATTTAAATTATTTTAGAATCCTAAATATTATTTTGTTAAAGCATAATATAATATGCATCTATGACTTTTTAGTTGACTTCATTCAACACGGGAAAATTACAGGACATTATATTTAAATTTAGCATTAACACAGCAACTGCGATTATGCAAAATTTTATTCGAGTTTGAATGAAGTTGGAATATGGTCTATAATCAAGTTGTGCTTTACGTAAGGCGACAGTCGGGCCTTGCGACCTCTGCTGACACGGAAGCCTCGGCCACCATAGCTCCCATTCCTATGTAAATCCACTAAAGCGTCCAACAGATAATACCAATTTGCATATCCCGTTGCAGGTTTCTCTTTTGTCTGTTTCCTGGCGATGTAAAATTGGCATATCTTGCACGGCCATATGAATGACAATCGAAATAGACAATGGGTTATTGAACACAGCAATTTGGCATTCATTGTGGGTTGTGGCAAGCGGGTAGCGGCAGAAGATGTGTACGTACCGAATGTGACGTGAATAATTTAGGCGCTTGGCACAGATAAGATACTCACAAAGCGATATCAATCACATTAATATTCAATTGAGTTCTTTTATATTGGGTAATTAACGAGATCTCTTTTGTTTGGGGGATTTATTCGAGAGGTCTCAAACAGATTTGCGTAATACTTTATATCCTATGTCGAGATAGAATTATATAACACTCTGAAAGCCCAACAAATAAACTCCCGATAAAATAACTTTTATTGTTTGGTTAAACTTTATTTTAAAATTTAAGTTAAAATACAATATATTGGATTTTACAATTCTTTGACCTTTTCTGTCATAAATACATAAACAATTTCTAAGTACAAATGTATAAAATAAAAAATCATATCCTATTACCATTATACATATGTATGAATCCACATCGAATTCGGCTATTTCGATTAGAAATTGGGATGTGACAGACAAACAGACATGTTAAAATATTACCTCTTTCGTGGAGTTGTTAATGGATCTAACCACTTTTATAATTTACTCTAAGAGGTTTTTTAGTTTATGCAAAATGTAGTTTATAAATTTGTTATATATTTAATAAATTATTTGATAATTGCAATAGTCTTGCACGTTAATGTATATTTACTATATTATCCTCACAAGGTATGTTCTACTTGCTCATGGTACTAAACTTGAACTAGAAGAGTTTTTTCACGGATGCACCAGAACGACTCATTAAGTCTCCTTAAGGCAGTGACCGAACCCGTCTTGCAATTACATTGAATTAATTATAACGGCTACGTACCAGCATCCGTTCGCTTCGTCGTCCAGTTTTTTGCACTTGTGCCCATAAACTGTTATCTAAAAGGGATTAGAAGTAAAAAAGACTCATAGCTAAGTTGTCAAATAAGTCTACCATGAAGCGAGAGGTGTAGGCAGCAAATAGTCATATGATCAACTTGATGATTGACTGATTTGAACTAATATAGATTTGTGTGGACCGGGATTCGATGAAATCCTGGTCCACACAATTATATCGTATTTATTTGATATGTATGCGTACTGGTATATTATATTACTATTCATGGAAATCTATGTGTTTCTCCGTTGTAATTCTGTCTATCACCGTCTTATCAATTGTTCATTTCTCCGTACTTGAGACACTTTTCGTTCAAAAATCAATCGCAACATGTATGACAATACAAAATGATTATTTGTATATTATTTTTAAAAAACATTGTATTTTTTAAACTAAAACACAATCCTAAAGCTCTAATAATATTCTGATTGTATAAATATACATCTTTATCAGATACTTTGATCAATAGTGGAATGGACAAAATCTCTCTTTGATATATAAACGCTAAAGTTTCGTTTTTATTTGTTCAAAAAGACTTTTGAGCTTAAGTACCTACTACGAAAAATTGTAAATGTAAAATAACTTTTATAAAATATCAGGTATTATATTATAATTATAATTGTATATTTGGTCAAAAGTTTATATTTTAAATGAGATACAAAATATACTCGAAGCCTTCACCTTTACTTTTTTAGCTACTTGTAAAATCAGATTTTTCCCTAGTGTTAACAAGTTATGCAACAACAAATGCATCTAAGCGAAAAAGTGACAGAATATTTAAGACGTTCTTTAAAGTAAAATATCGTTTCTAAGTAAGCTATTTTTCAGTAGATATTAAATGCATACCATTGAAATTATAGGCGTTAAAACTCCACTAAAAATAATTCAAACTATAATCATTAATAGACATATGCCGCGTGTTCTGAATGTCAAAACAATTTCATTAGCATTGGTCCGGCCTCAGAAATACTATAACAATATCGTTTGCCATTGTCCACAGGCTGTGTAAAACGTGAATTTCAAATTCCAAATTGGATCATTCGCTGTCGATCCGCAGATAACTGAAATAACTTTAGACAGTATTGGCCTGAATAGTGGCGACCTTGTTTACATTTCCTGAACCGAAATCGAACATAAATGAGTTTACGTGATGAGATTCATAAAGAACGCTTTTATACAACGCTGAATTGAAATAACTTTTCGATGAATCTGCTCAGTAATCTGTATTAAATATACGAAATAATTTTGTTTTTATAACGTGTTAACTGCTGACTGTGGTGGAAATTTTTATGCAGGGAAACTGGTTTTTTATTTGCAATTCACAATTTTTTATGGGACCAGTTTCTGAGAAATGTTTTTAAGAGATGTGTATTAAGTAAGAGAGCAATATTATGTGGAGGTAAACTACTGGTATATACAAACGACATAATCCACCTTTTCTTGGGACAAAGATTATTTAAAAGTGGTTTATCTTAGGACATTGCACATTAGAGAGATTATCGCTCCGTATACGAAATATTTATTCATTCCTATAATAGAAGAACCGTCCAAAAACTCAAAACTTAGTCCACTAAGATAAGAAAACTTTAAAGCAAAGTGCAAATCTTACAGAAGCACTCTCAAAGCCACTTCGACTTCATATTGTAAAACAAAACTATTTCATTCTACGCATCACCCATGTATAGATAATGTCATATAAGTTGGTGAAACTTTTACCACTTTAAATCACAACTTGTTCTTAATCTGTAAGTGAAACTCCTATATTGAAGCCAATATTGCGTTTTATTTATTGGTATTAACTTACTGAATTTTATAACTGCTTGATAAAATTGATAATTAGTTAATTTACTGGACTAGAACGAAAATGATTATGATATATGTTTGTTATTCGTCGTTTTATATGAATCTTCGTAACGAGATTTAAGATAAATATAACACACATTATAAGCAAGTAATGGAATGATTCATGAGTTTTCTACATTCCAACGAAAATGTTATTTTATTTGAAGTAGTTCGGAAGCGAGTGACTCAATTCCCTCCGAAGATAAATCACTTTTTTCCACAAACGCTGAGCGACGCAAAAAGTAATTGATACCAACAATTTATTACTGAAAGCTGTGAGCGGCTATTCTAAATGAAAAACTTCGCGTTGATGTGGCATTGCGAATTGTGCCGATTAAAAGTTATGAAATATTCCTCCAAGTACACAAACAATTTCGTTGTGATTTATCAAAAAGTTTAAATTTTTCTTTGAATATCGTTCAAGTTTAAATTGCATCAACAAAGAAGTAAGCGTTTGCTGCCAGAAAGTCAGTTTAACTTGCAATGAACTTTATCCAAGGGCGGGAGGCGAAAATCGCGCCCGCCCAGTTATGTGTAGGCCGCCCTAGGGTCCTAACGTGTTACGTTACTGAGTTCAGGAACCATTTCACTGCGTAAACGTACCATAATATTATATTTGCAAACTGTATTCAAGTATCGTACACAGTATCGCATTAACGAACTTCTACCAACGGAAACTATCAAGCAGTGGACGTAATTAAAACTTGTAATTATTTTTTAGTGTAATGAAAAACTAGTTTGTGTGCTAATTACCTGAAGCGTAACTTATATTCTTTAAATAAAAATAAAGTTTAACAACGTACTTTTTGGAATAGCTTCCAAGGTGAGTACATACAAATTAATTTGATATTTATACTTTATATATTTCCTTAATATACATGTTTTATGTTCTATGTACTTCTTTAATATATTTTATTGAAACAGCTCCTACTATCTGGCAGCTAATTGAATTCAAATGTAAAAGTAAGCTTTTCTTTCTTCACCATTCCTGTAAGACCAAAAAGAGCCTCGTAGCTTAGTGGTTTTTAAAGTGTACCATGAAGCGAGAGGTATTGGGTTCGAATCCCGGTCCGGATAATTATAATTTAATTTATTATTTGTTCGGTCTCTGGATATACTTGATAGTAGCCGGGAGAGTGTATTAATATTGTATCACCCGTAGGAGAGACACGCTAAAGCATTTGCTGACGCACTAAATGGGCCTGCTCGTCCGCAGTGATACCACGGGCTCACAGAATCCTCGTGAATCGGTACTTATACTATGTTTCACAGAGTGAGTGAAGATATAGCTCAAAAATGCCGCTTTAGCGCCGTAAAAAGCCGGCAACACCACTAAAGCGCGGATTGTGGCGCGATTGATCATGGTCGGCGGTGTTCTCTTTCCATATAGGAGACTCATTTGCTCCGTTGTCCGCAATAGAATAAAAAAATAATAATAAATATTATCTGTATTCCAACATTGATTATGCGTTGAGTTGACAACCATACATACCCGTTACCAAAAACTTCACCGCAAATGTGACGCTTTATCGAACCTTATTCGAGCCTAAGAATAAAATAGCAAACTCAGTATAGCAAATATTAGTAAATAAGCCTTATCGTACCGTATTCGGTGGTCATCTCCTTGAAATGCTGACTCCACTCTCAGAACTCAAGAGCCGTGGGAAAACAAACAATCCTTGTTAACGATTACTTCTCTCTCAAATGTCAACTTATTAAGTCGGTCGAATTTCTTTACCTCGTATAGGCTCATGTCTTTAGAACTAACGTTATATCATTCATAGGAGCGCCCAGATTTGAGAACAACTAAACTGGGTTTAATCGTTCAGCTCATGTGTCTACAATTAACATTAGCAAGTAGAGCTATTAACGTGACAGTATCGCTTAGGTACTCTGGAACTTTATGCCACTCCTTATGTTATTAACATTATAAAATAAAATTTAAAAATTATCAATTCTTGCAATGAGTTTCTACATATAAAATAAAAATAAAAAAGCCTTCATTTGATCCTTGCAAAAATATTACTATTTTTTAAAACTATATTAATATCTTTGAAGCAAGGTCCCTGGAATGGGTGAAGACTCCAGTTATACCAACTTCCTTCTATCTAGTGCTAACTGCCATCACTTTGGGCCAGCAACACTTTTTACCTCGTACGAAGGTTACGAGGTTTATACATATAACGGGCTACAATGCACACAAGAAAGGTCATGCCTGTGACCTTGAATCTTATTGATTATGGCGTGTTTAATGGCTGTGGTCAAACTTTACAAATTAAATTTAGCAAAAATAACTACAAAAAAATTCTATAGCGGTCAACATAGTAAGTGGGTCTCCTCTTTGGTAAGAGATAACCGCCCATGAAATATCTCCTAATAATCTGGGCTTTGATTTTGTTTTCGGCTTTTTACGACGTTTTAACGGTATAATTTCAAGGGTCTCCGATATTCTCCCTTATTCAGCGAAACACAGTAGTGTTTCACGCTGCTATTTTGTCACCCGTGGTATCACTTCGGATGAGCTGGCTCAATTAGAGCGTTAGCATATATGCTATAAACCATGCTGAAGTATACTTCAGCATGGTTTCCAACGGGTAAAAACAGATAAAATTTATAGCTAAATTTTGACTTCAGAAACAACGAAGCACATTTAGCATTTTTATTGTTATAAAATATAAAAGTAGAAGAACTATAAATAAAAAGTTTTGATAGTTTTCACTACATAAAATGTTAATACAAGAAGCGTTCTTAAAAGAAACCTGTATTTAATCTCAACCGCGCGATTTATTATAGTCAAAGTATATAACGCCTTTAGTGAGAAAATATTGTATGTGTACTTAGAATTATGGTCATCAAACATCCTTTTAAAATTCCCATGTAAATTAGTGTCTGTAGTTAAGTATCATATTGAGACATCTTTTCACGAGGGTTTATTGTAACCGTAAATGAATTGAAATAATACGTTTCGTTTTCAAAAATATTTAATTTCAGAAAATGTATTGTAACAAAACACTTCTAAGTCATGGCCGAGCGCTCTTTTACGTTACCATCAGGGGTACCGGGTTCGAACGTCGGTCTGAATAAATTTTATATTTTAATTTATAATTTATTCGATATATCAAAGGGCTTGACCGAACTGACAATACCCGTCCGAGTGTCTTCACACTGTCTTACCTGTGGGATATTGAAATCTCGTACAAAATGATACCACGAACTTACAGATAACAAGTAAAAGAATTAATTTTGAGTGAGGGTATAGGAGGCCCTTGAAATTATACCACTCAAACTACCTAAAAAACTGGCAACACAACCAAAGCGCGAATTGTGGCGTGCTTGTCCATGGGCAACGTTGATCTCCTACTAGAGGAGACTCGCCTGCTCCGTTATTCGCACACAAAAATACTACATTTAGTTAGTTGAAATGATAAAAATTATTTGTATTGAAAATTCAAGACAATCTCATTTCTATGCAATAAACTCCTTTGATAGCGAGTTTATGATTTCATAGACTTTGTTAAACTAAATAATGAGTAAGTTTAATCGAGGATGAATTCTAAATGCGAAACTTCATATGGATATCTCGTATAAAATCTATCCAGGTGTAACATTAAGTTCGTAAGTCATTTTAAACTTATATATTAATTAAAATATATGAAAATTCATGTAATCATAATGATATGAATCTTCACCTAAGCCTACTTACACTAAAGTATATTAAATCATTGTCACAGTAATGTTTACTTAAATTGAGAACCTTTTCCTTAAATTAAGCCATAATAACAACAACATCGTACAAGAGTTTAAGGCTTCGAGTCGTTTGACATAGCGTTTTCGCTAATTAGAGAATCTTTCTATTAAATAACTTCAACAACTTTCCTAGATAAAATTAAATATTATGAACAAAATATAGTATGTGTATTGTTTTTTTATAGTATAGCGACAACGGAGCAGGTGGGTCTCCTATATCGTAAGAGAAAAATGCCGCTGGACTGTGGAGCACACAGTCCTCGCATTGGTTGTGTTGCCGGCTTTTTATGCCATTTAAGCGGTATTTTTAAGGGCCTCCGATATCCTCACTCACTCAGCGACACACAGTACAAGTACCGCTTCACGTTGAGCATTCTGTGAGCCCGTGGTATCACTTCAGACGACCCGTTCTATTTAGTGCGTCTACATATGCTTCAGCATGGCTCTCCCATGGTTGTTTAACATCGAGCTAAATTCAGAATGTTTTTTGTTGTTTTTGAATCGAAAATTTTATGCCTTTAATTATACTCAAATTGAGTGAAGCTATCGCCCCTTCGCCTTTCCCTATTTTAATGGCTACATCAACCATGTCCATTTCCGTTCAGTAACAGTTTCCTCACAAAGCTATAAGCTGTATACGCAAAGCTCATTTCGACGCTTTTACAAAATGTATTTAAGCAAAGATTTAAACAAAATAAGTATAATATTAATAGAATTCGTCAAGTATCTCTCAACATGGATCAAAATATTAAATTGTAAAAGCAATGTATAATTAAAAGTCACTCTATAAACAAGAACATTATTGTTCAATATATTAAAGAAATGGAATAAAGTGTTGAGAACAGTGGAATAGGAGAAAAGTATATCATTAAAGCGAGCGATGGTCTTTTTAAACAACTAGGTCTTTTACGTTCACTTAGTTATAAGCTAGGTTTAAGAAGGTGGAATCATGTAGTTTGGGCCAATATAATGTGTAGGATATTGCAATAAAATAATATAAAATATCCTGGTATCGCCAAATAACAATTTAGACAGAAAATGAAATCTGTCTTAATGAAGCGTGGGGTTGGTTGTATTTTATTTTACTGTAAAGTAAAGAATTGAATATAGAGAACCTCGTAGCTTAATGGTTTTGAAAGTGTACCATGAAGCGAGAGGTATCGGGTTCGAATACCTGTCCGGACAATTATAATTTAATCACTTTAACTTAAAAGTGCCTCTTAAAAAGCCGGCAATACAACTAATGCGCGGACTGTGGCGAGGTTGTTCATGGGCGGCGGAGTACTCTTACCAAATAGGAGACCTACCTGCACCATTGTCCGCTATAGAATAAAAAATATATATAGTAAGGCGACGACCCTGGTGAGTTCTTAGTAGTACTTTTTAGCAGGGGTTATCAGAACTGAGCAAAAATATCTTATTGGCCTAGTGTGTAATTTTTATTTACTTTAATATTATAAAAATCGTATTGACTAAAAAGTGACAACTTTTTGGCTCCGTTGTGTGTGTGCATGGCTCTATTTGTTAAGATGTAAAAGTATCTACTTAAACCGGTTCTACGCCACCTCGAGCACCGGATGACGAGTATTTCTGTTTCTTTTCGGTTCAGTGATCCGATAAAAGGTGTCGTCTATCCCATAAGGGAGAAAGGGACGGACAATTTATGACGTGCGCACGAAGACGGACGACTACCTTCCGATGCGCAGGCGTCGGTTATCACAATACTAAAGAAAACAACTATAAGGAAAAATAGTAAATTAAACTGTTACTTGATTTCATTGATGTTTTTAACTATTGCTTTATACAGCGTGAGGTTCTTATTCAATTTCAATGTATCGGATGTGTAATCGCAGTAGTGTAATCGCAAAACTAACCTAAAATCTATAAAAAGATGTTTTTAATTGGTTTTTAACGAAAATCAGGCTTCATAGCAAAAATTTCAATTTGTAAACCACCGTATTAAACATATTGATTGACTTGGCAATGACTCATCGGTACATCAGACTTGTTTTAACATCTCAAAGTTAATTTACAAATGACACGAAGTCGTAAAATAGAAGAGATTACTTCACTAAAATCTTTGTTACGTAAAGATGTTGGGTAAATCACAAGCTTACGATTTAAAGTTTCAACGTTTTCTAATTAAAATATACACCTACCTTTGCGACGTATACTTCATAAAATGTATACGCTATAAGCGACTAGAGAATTAAGTTAATTGGACTCCACCTTCTGGTTTCACGTTCAATGTTAAAGTCGTGTATGGCGTGCAGCCTTTACCAATCCGAGGTTATATTTCACGCCATTGATTCACATGCCGACAATTTTACGGCTTTACCAACTTCATCTGTGTTGAGAAAAACCTGGACTTATTTACTCTTGACACTTCAAGCGGTACTTACTCAACGATACTTACAAAATTATTAACATTCGTTTTTAAATTATATGAAGACGGGATATTAATCAATGTTTTTATGGTATAGCGGACAACGAAGCAGGTCGGTCTCCTATATGGAAAGAGAACACCGCCGCTCATGGACAACCGAGACACAGTCTGTGTATTCGTTGTGTTGCAGGCTTTTTACAACACTTTATCGGCATTAAGTATACTGGAATGGAATAAAGGGGCGGCATATGTCCAGCAGTGGACGTCTTACGGCTGAAATGATGATGATGAAACTGGAATGAAGGAAAAAAGTGATGATTATTTCGTTTTAGTTTGTATGTAATATTTTTAGATTTGAATTTCAGTTTTATTATATGAGAAGGGAATTAGGTATTTAAGCGTAGTTATTCCGTTGGTTTGAAGTTACGTGTATAGGCCAAGAGAGTACGAGGAAGATGCGCTGTGACCCGCCAAGACCCCACATTGCCATCTTGACATTTACACTGCAACCTTAATTATCTCGAATATACACGATTGATCAATCCAATCAATTATACTTTCCTGAATTACGTAACAGAGTTTATAAGATTATGTAAATTGTTAATATGCAATCATTTACGCTTGACGCTATCTTGCAATAATATGCTTCATAAGATTTAGTTTTTTTAATTTAGATTTTTAACCTTTACATTTATCTAATACAATAATCCGTACATTTCTTATAGCATTCTATTTTGTTATATGAAAAGGGTGGCAAACGAACGTCTAGGATAAGCAGCCGCCCATGGACACCCTCCCAGCAGAGCCACGGTTTCTTTGTCGGCCTTCAAATTGTACGAAAGCCTCATTTTTATTTATAATTAACACAAACTTTATTTTTAAACCATTTAATTTGTAAATTTTATAAGTAAACATATGAAATCTTAAATATTTATGCATATTTCAACTATATGTTTGTTATTTTTATTAGATACAATACATGAAGTTATATTTCTCTTCTTTTTATGTTGCTTTTAAAGTAAAAAGACACGAAAATCTCTAAATTTCGCTAATTCTTGCAACCAGAAGTAATGCTGACAACATATGTCCGTCGTATAAATTCGTAGTATACTCTGATATTTAAGTACTCACTGTCCGTGAAATGCAACATTTTGTTCATGTTGCACTTGTAAATGTCGATTGTCGATGGGATTCTCGAATACAGAAGAGGCACGTTCGGTTAAATGTTATTCTGTGGATATTAATTTTTCACAGCAGCTTAGCGTGTTTGGTGTTTTCATTTTAAGTCTTTTTAATTCTGATGTTGGTATTAATATAGATTACATCTAGATAGATATTTAAATTTATTTACAAATATAAAAAGCTCATCAGAACCGTTGGGGTTTGTATTATAATTAGAGTCCTCGTGGGATTCAAATACCTGATTGCTATTTGGATATACATTTACAAAACTATTCATTATATGCCTATTATTTATTATTAAACATATAGCAATATATTTATTGTTGAATTGTACAGTAAACATTAATTAAAATACTAACTGGATTACCGTGGTGTGCAAGTATAATACTAGACTAATCTTATCCATTACTGTACTAAATGTTGAGTTAGTGTAAATTGATTGTAAAAAAAACTTTTTTATTCTATACAGACTCTCGACGTATCTAAGTTCGCTATTATTAGAATATACCAGTAGGAGAGCCTTGCTGAAGTATATGCCGATGCACTAATTCGTCCGAATTAATACCACGGGCTCACAGAATACTCAGAGTGAAACGGAACTTGTACTGTGTTTCGCAGAGTGATTGAGGATATCGAAGGCCCTTGAAAATTCCGCTTAAAAAGCGTAAAAAGCCGGCAACACAACCAATGCGCGGATTTTGCTCCGATTATCCACGGGCGGCGGTGTTCTCTTACCATATAAGAGACCCACCTGCTCCGTTGTCCGCTATACTACACAAAAATACATGACCTTATAAATTAATTTTGAAATATTTTTTCCGTCGGTAATAAGCGAAAGTATAAAACAAAACGATTTAGATGTAGAAATAATTAGAAACGAATGACCTTAAAATATCTTAAGTCACACTATTCACCTTACTACGATAAATTAAGGACACAAAAAGATATAACTCTATCTTTGTTATAACGTTGTTATGTTATTGTTAAGACGCAGGTCATTTAACATCGTCCCTAAACTAATTGATGGCATTTTTAATTTCAATAGCTTTACGCACGGTGGAGAAGATTTAAGGTTGTTGAAATTCGATATACAGTTGACGCCCGTATTTGGCAGATGTTCCGCTATCGCCGACTTATTGGATTGTCAATTTTTCACAGCCGCGATATATTCTTTGACGCTTTCACCGATGGTTCACTTAGTTTAGCTTATGCAAGAAGTCCCGCGGCTGCAATCTTTGTAGTTTTATTATTTCTAGTTTTCTCAATAAAATAATAGCTCAATTACGTTTCTCTGTAAAATCAAAATCATTTATTGAAAACAATTCCGTTTTACATCCCATCAATGACGCAATAACTATTATAATAAATTAAAGATAAACTCACCTATATAAAAAAACTACATTTGAAGCCCTTACTCCTAGTCTTATAAATTAATAGTGATGTTTGTAAAATATTCCGAAATAATTATTTTGTAATAAAATTGTATAGTAAAATTTTGTAGAGTGTTGACATTTAAGTTTTGTCTATGCTAGATAAATAAAACATTCTTATTTCTTTACATATATTTGTAATAGATTTTTTTTAATATACATAGCAATTTTAATGAATAGCAAGATATAATTCTAGAAAAATATTGTATGAAAAAAATGAATATAGAATTGATAAAAGATTTGAGAACACGATTCATATGCATTAACGATAGGTACATGGGTCACGTCTATCAGAAATCTGACCTCACGGCAAACAGCATCTCGGGACGTGACGATATAATAACGACTTGCACATTGCACTTTCAGATCCATGTAGATTGTAGATAGTACTCGCAAGATAAGGACTACATTTTAGAAATTGGGACGCTGTGGGACGTTACGAAATCCAACTAGAAATGGAATCCTAAATCGCAATATCTTATGTATCAGCTTTCGCTGTCCAAGTGTCGTCTCGACTTAATATATCTAGACATTTTTTGTAACATAAAAAAACAGAACGTAAAATTAAACAGTTAAAAGTGTGTTAATCCATTTTCATATTATTCCACAATAGAACCACTATTAGTTAGTTA
The DNA here is from genome assembly GCA_018230265.1 of Delias oraia. Lineage (NCBI taxonomy): Eukaryota > Metazoa > Arthropoda > Insecta > Lepidoptera > Pieridae > Delias > Delias oraia. The sequence goes on along the minus strand of DWCF01002054.1, from coordinate 8,881 downwards.
AAATCAAAATAAAATTTCTAAATTTCTACCACTGGATAACCACATCTATTTACTTATGTTAATAAAGTCAGTAGTTGGGTTAATGAGACGTTCAGAATTAATTCTGTTGCGCGAGCATTCCTTCTCTGAGCAAGTAGAAAACAAATTTAATTTAAGGTGCACATTTAATATGATCGCCACTTTCGTTGATCCCACAATAAACAATTTATATCTCAGTGAGCAATTTGGTGGCATACACGATACCATAGATTGACGTTAAAATATCGCTCCGATCAAATTTACAGCTGAATTAAGCCTTGATTAGTTTTTACGAATTACAAACCTAATTTAATCTCATAACATTTCATTCAGTAGACAGTATAAAACTTTTAATATCATAAAAATTCCAACGATTATTATATATTAACTCATTATCACTTTTAATAATCTAAACGAGTCTATTTTATATAAAACCATGAATTTTTCATTTATAAGTAATTGATTGTGTGCAATCATGTATTTAAATATTTAATTTTCAAATTATAGTGAAATAATTTAATATTGAATTTAGTGAAATATTCATTTACTAAATTGTATTAGAATATAATTTTGAGAAATTGTAGTAAGAAGAATACTAAGTTTTTATAAAAATATATGGCACTTTTTATTTATAGGTTATGATAACTGAACTTGTAATGAATGTATATTAACTATTAGTTAGATTCAGTAAATTTTAAAATTATTTCATATATTACTTCTCAGTCATATCTAAAGGCAAGTGACCTTCACAACATAAAATACCTTTGACCTTCGTCAAACCGTTCAACTCAATAATACAAGGCTTTGTTAAAATAATGGAGCACATTAAATACTTATTAATTATGAGAAATTAATAAGAATATAAACCAAAATATTTGCTCTAGTATACTATTTTCTCTGCATGCGACCTCAGTCTTCAACGTCCAACATAAATAAGAGATTCAATTATTCTCGTATATAGTTCAACCGTCATCCGTTATGTCTGGGCCGCACACATGGCGATAACTTGAAGATTGGCGTTATACCGATCACCGATGTGAGTGACTAAGTATTCACTGCAATGTTGCTGCGAAGCTTCACCTCAGACCGAAGACGAAGCTATCGCCCGAATATTTATCGCGATGTATGCAGCCCAGGCATTAGTGTTATAGGTATCTTTAGATCCCAGATAACTTGTAATTTTCTGCGAACATGTTCAGTGGTCACGCCTTGTAATACGAAAAACATAAATGATAAAGCAATCACATAAGCGGTTATTACTTATCAAAGTAAATAATGAATATGAATGAGATTCGAATGTCGTGTCTCACAAGTCGCAATAAAAGCAGTTGAACTTGGACTGTACCTTTCTAATATCAAGTACCAATCTATCAATCTGTTGATAACCAGCGTTCTAAGACAATACAACTTAACTTGTTTATTTACAAACAGTTTAATTTCTATCATTTTTTATTCCATCTTTGAGGACAATTTTTTTAAATTTTATAATAAATTTTATATAGATAGTTAACTAGTTAATAAGTCGTTAGTAAAATTTTATATGCTTTCGCTTCATTTTAATTCAATTTTAAGAGGTAAACATTAACGAATTTGGTTCTTTTTTGTTAAATTTCAAAAAAGTGTCCTCGGTTTTAATTATTTAATTAAAATCATTTTGACTAATTAAACTATGTTTTAATTAAGTGTCTTTTAGTGTGGGCTTTAATTACATATTAATAAATATGAATACACTACAGTATGTTTCGGTTCATATTATAATAATATTCAATGCCAAATTAACTTGTACCAGGAAGCCCCAAAAATGTCTCGCCGAATATACAATTGGATAATCGTTCCATTGGTAAAATTATTGTAATTGTAGATATGAAGTCATAGAACGCTGACTAAGACGTATTGGGTTTTGATAGTAATTGTATATATGCGTATGCTATACAGTGTACAGGAATATGATGATATTATTACTATTAGAAAATACAATTTGTTAAAGTTTTAAACGTTAAAACCTAGTAGGTACGACGATGATGCTTTATAAAATTAAATTCGAGTAGCATATTGACAATTCTTTAAAATTACATTAACATAGATTATATTATTTTATTATGAAAACAGAATAATATAAGGTATCTGACAGTCAACCATTTTATATTACTGTAATACATATTAACGTAAATTACATATAATGTATTAAAAGTAATCTGTAAATAGAGATACAATATAGATATAGAACAGTATAATTATTAAAATAATGTAATGAAAATTATTAATTACAACTATCTAACAAAAAACTTAGTTATACTTATATCTATTATACAGCTAATCTAATGAAGGACGTTATAATAAGGGCTCTCTGTTTTTCTTTTATATTCAGCTGCATTATTTCGAAGTCCACTTGTCTTGAAGCCTTTTGTCTTTAAGCCAGGTGTAACAACATTAACCAGGGGGCGATACAAAGGACGAGAATTATTACTTGACTTTGCGGTTAGGCATTGGCCATTTATTAAGCACTAAGTTTAAAACTCCTTAGTGGACGCTTTATGGATGTAATTATAAGAAAATTTGCTAACGTGAACTTCAAGCAAATAACGAAATAAAACTTAATATGAAACATTTCATTTCATAATTTTGTTTACAATAATAGTTATGTTAATCATATCGGTACAATTTAGTATTTTTCGTTTTTTCTTATCAATGTAATCCAAATCAGATATTCATTATAGAAGATTTAGATTAAAACCTTTCCGAAGCTGCTATTTTGCGCTTGAAAATAGGAAAAAATTAAGCCTACATCAAAATAGTATGTTAATTAAGGACATGTCTCTTGACCTACTTAGAACAATGTATTTGACTATTAACCTACGTATTACTTATGCCCAACACAACTTTCCGCCAACACACTACAAAATATTTTCTTGTTTGGGTGTCATGTAATGAAGTAAGCTTTTGTTGTTTATGATAATTCTTATTAGCTGGGTGTTGCCTTTCAAAGTCAAAAAAACGGACATGACAATATTTTACTTAAATTATTATTAATTAGGGAAAATATTAATTTTCCTTTAATAGTTCATTAAAGTTTATGTAAATTTAAAACATGTATTTTTTACTGGACATATTAAACATTTATATTTTATATATACCGTCATACGAAACAGGTATTTCTATGAATTAATACATACATTTTAGATTATATGTTATTTTCTAACCGGTATCTGACAAGAAAATAATTGAAAATTGTTTGTTATAATGTGGCTAACCTACTCTACTTTATTCCTGTTTGTTTTTTACTTTATTCCTATTTCACTAGACCTTTTAACTGTTGTTGAAGTATTCTTCAACGATAACTTAGTTCCATAAATTTGAGTAACCTTACAATATAAGTTTTGTTAGTAATATTGTCTTCAAATCTAAAACTTTTAATTACTTTTTAACATTTATATTTTACAAGAACATTTCTTTTGTTGCATTAAAAAAAATTTAAGTACTAAAGAGTAGGTCGGTCAACATATTGCTTGTAATACTTATATCAATGCACGAAGCTCTCTGTCCAATTACGAAACGTGTCTAGCCTCAGTCTAATAAAAGTCACGTAATCACTTACAAGATGGAATAAATTTCAACTTTATATACGTACTTACTTAGAAATACGTTGATTTTGTATAACCCCGGTTTATTAGCAACAAACAATGTGTTTTGCTTTGAATGACTACTTGACACAGACTACAGAGGAGCTTCGAGCTAGGAGCAATGGCTTTTTTAAAAGGACTTTCATTTAATATTTGAATAAGAACTCTTATTTATTCAGTTATATTATTTATCATCGTCTTTTGAAAGAAATCTAAGTTTAAAATTTTACATCAAGATTGCTTTCATTTATTTTTCTTATAATAAGAATTTATTTGTACTTAGGAATAGAACTTTCATTAAAAACAGCTCACGACTATTTTAAAAAGGCTATTCTTTTAAGATCTTTTTAGTAGATACATTTATAAACTTTTAGATTAGTTTATAAAATTTAATGATGAACGGACACTATAGAGGACAATGGAGCAGGTGGGTCTCCTATATGGTAAGAGAACACCGCTGCGCATGAACAACCGCGCCACAGTCCGCGCATTGGTAGTGTTGCCGGTTTTTTACTCCGCTAAGGCACCTTTAAGGACCTCCGATATCCTCACTCTCCCTGCGAAATACTGTACAAATACCGTTTCACGCCCGTCTTATTACTTCGTATGAGTCGGCCCAAATACTGCGTCAGCGTATAATTTAGCATGGCTCTCCCACGGATAAAATCTTAATAATCGTAATATTCACGCGATATTGTAATTTATAAGTAATACCATGATTACGATAAGATATTTGTGCCTCCTTTCTGCCTTATAAATATTATATCTGTATCTGTTCATGCTTTGTGTTTCATTTAAAATCTATACTAATAGAGACCCTCATAGCGCATTGGTCTATTAAACTAATGGGACGTCAGGAGTACCGCGTTCCAACTCTGGTCTCTATAAAAAAAATATAATTTACTTTTAAGTTATCCAGTCTTTGAAAAAGTTTTGCTGTGGCCGGGTGAGTGTGACATTGACTTACCCGTGGAAAAGGCATGCTGGATCGTATTCTGATCCATTAATTAGAATTCTAGCTTAAAAAATACAGGTATTATGTTTTATTGAGTGAGAAAAGACATTTATGGTTCGTCAAATTATACCGCTCATGCGACTTAAAAATCCGGCAACAAAAGCAAATCTTGCATTGTTGTATATTGTAACAAAATTAACTAAGTGTAAGCGTAACTTGAGTGTAAGTAACCTATTAAAATATTTGAAGTTTTTAAATATTGGTAAATTGTGAATCCCGTATTAGGTAACAGCCATGTAAGTTAGATGTAACTACCAGGCGTGTTGCCATTAAATTCCATACATACGCGAATGCCTTAAAAGAAATTCGACCAAATTTCTTGCATTGAAACTGGGATTTATTAAATAATTTAATTTCTTATCAATAGCAAAAGGTCTATTTAATATAAACTGGGACAAAGAGCGTTTGCGTGACTGTGTAAACGAGAAAATGAAAACAGAGTGCGACATGATTTATTATAGCAGCTGTAAACGTACCTGGAAAACTTAAATTTAATTATAAATTGACCATTTGCTCTTGGGCTTAATAACCAGCTTACTTAAGTTGTTTTTTAATTACTCAGTAGTTAATTGAAATCTTTTTATTCGCAATTGCCGTTATATTTCAGGAAGTGTAAATAAAATAGAACTTAATAAGAATAAAACCAATACGAGTTTCATCGTCATCAACTCGATGTTTGTCGTTCCACAACTGAGCGTGTTGAGGGCCTGTTGTGCCGCCCAAAACCGCTCTGTGAAATCAGCTGCCAGCAGGGGTATTTCCAAGTTAATATGACTTTGGGACCTTCAAGAAAAGAGCGTACATATTCCTTCCCATACCCACGGTTCTGCTAAGGCCTAGGGATGTCCTTGGGCCGAGAACCGCTTACCCTCAGTGAGACTCCTGGTCGTTTGTAAGGTATTTCCATAAAAAAAATTGGAGACCTTCAAAAACGAACATACCTATCCCTTAAAGGCAAGCAACGTACCCGCGGCCCTGCAAGATCTAGTGGTGTCCACATATGGAAGATCACTTTTCCTAGATGAGCCAGGAGGTTTTTTTATGTAAATGGGGGGAAAACGAGTCGTCCGAAAATAATGGGCAAAAAATAACAAACTATGTATTATAAAATCAATAACGGTTCTAGACTTTATGAACAAGATTATATGAGGGTTGTTTCGGTAAATATTTTAAGATATTAGAGATTAAGGTTGTTTCGTTGTTGTATAGAACAAAAAAAAATGATTTGTACGTATTAAATATTTTATTGCTCTATTTCAAAGCAATAAAGCTAAAAGTTCACTAAAAAATATAGTAACAAATAAAGCTTAATTAAATTCTACGGTGAGAAAGCTGAGCAAAACTAGCCTTATGATAGCTAGTGTGCTACCGGTTAGAGAAACTGCTCTCATCCAATTAAGAGCAAAGATACAGCCGGCTGGATTGCTTTCAGCGTTTTGTTGTTTTTCAAATTGTCTCTTACCTTTTTTATACAATCACAATGTGGCTGCCGTGTATCTTTGTCTTCCTTTAACCAAGTCAACGACACAAAAACTAGAATATATTGGTTAAATGGTGAATGACTATTTGCTGTATGACCATGCGGTCCTGACAGCTTTATCGGATGCAGGGGAGGAGTGGTATTTTCCTTATGATAGAAATAAGATTTTTTATTGGGCTTACAAAGCACTCTGTGTTAGGATAAAGTAATATTAGAATCCTTTATGAATAACAAACAAGTATTTAACTCATAGACCCTAGTAGGCCTTATTTATTAGGTCACTATCTTTTTGAACTTTCTGTAAGCTTCTGTAAAATCTGTAGTTAACTAGTTTGACTCTTTCGTCTGAATTGAATTTCTAATGTAATACAGACAATATTTTATATTTGAAAGTGCTTAACAGCTGCTGGGCGAATGTTTTAATATAATCTTTCACGTGGGAGTACTACTCTGAATCTTATGCTGACGCAATAATTAGGCCAGATCAAATGAATTTATACTACGGGCTCAGAGAATAGTACTTGAATTGTTTCGCTGAGCAAGTGATGATACTGGAAGTTTCGCTTGCAGCTTAAGCGATGTTAAAAGCCAATAATGCAATTAAAGCGCAGATTTCCTGTGCATTTGTCCACGCACGGCGGTGAACTCTTGCCATCAGAATATTCATTTGTCCCCTTGCCTGCTATATCCCGAAAAAAGTAAATTTATTTTTTTGGACTAGGTTCTGGCGTGTCTGTGTAAAATACGATACACACACACAGTTACACGAAATGTCTGTAGTAGACACTGCCCGGTCTTTCGTATTACGTATTTGATGGTTTTTAATATAATAAAATGGATCTATTAGTTAGTTTCAGAGAAATGTCATGTAAGGGCGGTACATGGTAACACTGAGTGGAATATGTAAATGAAGTAGAATTGTGATATGTCGTGGTACGACGTGCGGGGTGTGTCATTGTCAACGATAGGGTTGTCACCCCCTTGTTCGGGGCCTCCCAAAATTACGAGATCCACTTCAAAAGCCAGACAGCCTGTTTTAGGTGAAAATATTTTGGCAAGCTACATTTTGGCATCCATGTTGTCTGCCACGTGTTTCGTATTATTTTCACTTAGTGTTCTTTACTCTTTTTCCCTTTAAAATTCCTTCTACACTAAAAAAAACTAAATATATATTTTTAGCAACATAATTTTGTGCTTCAATCATTTACTTCTACTTTATCGTACTACTTTCTGCACCTCGATATTGAATCGAGGAATGGATATTGATCCACTCAGTCTTATCTTAACTGTTAATACTCTTACCTTAACAAATACAAACATCAAAGAGCTTTACATGAAACGTTCGCAGTCGATACATTTTGGCAGTGAACACAAACAACAACTAGCTTGCGGGATCAAAATCCAATTCATACATTTGATGCTTATTGGAGCGTGTATTGCTCAAATGGCTATGCTCATGGGAGCTATTACAATTTGGGATAATAGCAAGTAATGCGCGCTAGTGGTATGCATTTATCTGCACTCAGAAACCGTTACGGCTCGTGCCGCGTCGTGCCAAATCTCTTCATTAAACTAGTTGAAGGCGCGCCGTTGGCGGTTTATCCCGTTGTTTACATTACTCTCATCTTCTACTAGCCTTATCTATAGCGTCCTATTGCCGTGACGCTGAACTTGCCGTTAAAGCTTCATCAGCGTAAAATGATATCGCTCGCGGCACCTTTATTCATGCTGTCATTTCAAATGTTTATTTTAAACAGAATACGTATTAGAATATATACTTAACTATCTATAGCCACAATTGCAGCCGCATAACTTTAGGTACTGCCAGTGAGTAGAACGTTTTCAACGAATTAATTAATAATTTAAGTTGTCCGTCTCATTTTTACATCACATGCACTCCAGCATGAGTGAGACTGTTTTAGTAACATTTATTAGTCAGGAAATTAAAGAAGTTAAGGTCGATTAGGTAGGTAATTTTGTTTGAAAGCTGAAAAATCGAGATATTTCTTGTTTTCAAGTTTCGATAACAGTAATATTATTTCCTAATATTTATTTATTTATTTTATATATTATTATATTTTTTTGGTAATTTTATTTATATATTTGCTATAAAAGGACTATAATATTTCACGGTTTTTTACTATTGTAAAAGTAACATATGACAAATTTATTATGGTGATAGAAATCAACACGGTAGGTCACGTATGGGTTCATAAATATTTAATAGTAGGTACGCAGTGGCTGCTTTTAAAACTATTTATTAATTCTTAACAGGTTAGGAGGTAAGTACATATAACATAAGTATTCAACAACGTACGTCATTGTTATAGAACATACTCACTGTGTAATTCAACTTTGTCCTTTAGTATGGTTATAATTTATAATACATACAATTAATAGATTTACAAAATACCAACACTGCTGACTTCGAAAAATTTGTTAATTTTTGAGTACAACTGCTGCACACGAATCTCTTTCATCTATAAAACATATGTATATTGAATAAAGGAAGACATTAAAAAAGTAAATATTTATGTCCATAAACCCGAATTAATACAATCAAGATATGTACCTATATTTAAAGTATAAATTAAAATGTCATAATAATCACAAAAAAATCGGTATATTTAAATAGAGTATACATCTAATCTTGATATTATACAAGGGCTTCTTTTTTTATTCTATAGCGGATAACGGAGCAGGTGGGTCTCCTATATGGTAAGAGAACACCGCCGCCCATGAACAACC